>PVIJ01002548.1:0-157495 GCA_004024925.1 Scalopus aquaticus | reverse complement strand
TGAACTGGTCCAGCCACTATGGAAAGCTGTATGGCGATTCCTCAAATTGCTAAACATGGAGCTCCCATACGACCCAGCAATACCACTTTTGGGAATTTACCCAAAGGACACAAAAGCACTAATCGGAAAGGATACATGCACCCGTATGTTCATTGCGGCACTATTCACAATAGCAAAGGTATGGAAGCAACCCAGATGTGTGAGTATTATTTATGAGTTCTCAGAGCACACTAAAGACTTACTAATGAGGCTTCTTGATCCCAAGGCATTTAAGTCATGCCAGAAGTGGACAGGAAGAGCAAGAAAAGGAGGAGAGCGTTATGTGTTTTAACAGAAGCAGGCCCAGAGGTATGGCATCCGTAGCAGCCTGGGCAGAAGAAGGGCAACTCTATCAGACACTAGAGGAGATGACCCCGGGGCAGAGTCTAGGAAGATGAGCAAAAGTAAACGAAGTGAAGAAAGGACAAATTATTGACCTGGGGGGGTGGGGGCCAAGACTGAACCCAGTCAGGCATGTGGCAGACCCAGGCAGATGATGCATGCTCTAGGGAAGGTCAAGAGGGTCCAGGCTGAGAACTAGACTCTCCTCTGTGGCCCCACCTTGCCTATCTCCCCCAGGCATACAAAATAAAACACAGCTACCTTCAAGGGTTTATGGGAGAGTCCTGATAACTGACTTCCTCTCTCAACACAATTTGGGGACACAGCCATGCTCCTGGAACACAGGAGCCCCAGACAGCCACCTGGCTGATTCCCCATGTCAGTCTGCTCTGAGTGCAGGGAGCTGTTCTGTTGGCTGGATGGACAGTATTTGTGGAACATGAAGACACGTGAACTGATGGGGAGATATAGCCTCACGAACTACAGGGATCCAAGAACTTAAATATCACTGGAGCTGGAGAGCATGTGAGGAGTTTTAGAGGGACCTTAAACCTGTTTCCTAAAAGGCCCCTAACCTGTTTCCTCTTCCAGCAACTGGGACACCTTAGTTCTGAGTGTCTAAAGAGAGTGACCCCAGGGCCAGGCCCTCTGTAACATGGCACAGGGCTTTGGAAGAAAGTGCATTCTGGCACTCTCCAGAGAGGGAGGGAGCCAGCCCAAATCAAGGGCCAGATGGGAAGGCAGGATGACCAGCACTGCCTCTCACTATGATCATTGACTGTGAAGAAACTGGTGTAGGAGGAGAAGACCCAGAAGTGAGACAGGCTTCCCTATTTATCATCTCTGTGGATGAACCTGGACTGAGCCTAGAAGTAGCAGACAAGGAGATTGATTGCTTAGTGGATATGGGAGCCACCTACTCTGCATTACTCTAATTCTCTGGGTCAACCTCCAGGTTGACTGTCTTCCTCCCTGGTGTTGATGGCCAACCTAAGCCAGGACACTTTACAGCATTGCCACCCTGTTCACTGCAAGACCACATATTTACACATTCATTTTTGGTCCTTCCCTTCCTGTCCCATTTCTTTGTTAGGATGGGTCATTGTGATGAAACCCCAAACTAGGCTTTAAATAACCACTTATGTCCCTATTAGCTGCCACTGCAGACAATAAGACTAGTATGGGGACACAAAATTTACTAATTCCCCCATTTTAGCCACTGCACCTTCAAAAATCTGGGTAATTGTGGTAAGAGAGGAAGTCAATTATCAGGACTCTCCCCTAAACCCTTGAAGTCCCTGGCAGAGCTATCTTTTCCATCCCTGTTAGGATGCAATTAAAAGATCTTCATAGTTTTCTTAGGAAGCCACAAAACCCCCTCAAGCCAGAGACTTGAAAGGGACTACAACCTCTTATACAAAATTCCTTCAGTCAGTTCCTTTTAAGGCCCTGTATTCTTAACCTTTTTGTTTCATATCATTTCATTTATAGACCATAAAACAGCAGCTTCTGGTTATGGGGTATCTGCCATGAAGTATCAAGACTAGAGCTACAAACAGCTGCAGAACACATGGACCTGGACTCTTGGGTAGCACAATCTGGGTGCCATTAACTGGCACCACCCATAGTCTCTGATATAAACACATAACAGCTAAAATTGACCCCAGCCTAAAATCCCACGCATGACCATCTCGTTCCCCTTGGCATCCATTCTCCACTTTCACAAGATGACAATAATCTAGGTAGGACCATCTCTATTCCCCAAAATTCAGCTCAAAGCAGCTCAGAAGCTAGACCCTTGTCCCGTTTTCAAAGATTTGTCGTTTTCTCTCCAGAGAGGAGGAAATGTCTGATTATCATTACCAAGGTTAAATATTAAGATCCCACTCCTTACCTAGCAGGCAAGTTTGGGAGGCTAGAATAGATAAGGGCAATGGCTAAGGTTGCCATGGGAACTTTGCCATAAGCCTGAGCACCTTGACCAGGATCTGCAGAGCACCAGGAATGCCGAGGCAGAGTCAGGACACCTTCTGTGTCAACCGTCAATGCCCAAGAGTAGACAACCCAGAAAATAACTGGCACAAACTGGCGCTCCAGGGGAAGAAAAAAGAGTCTCAAGTCATTCTGTGTGCGCAGACTATGTCTCCTATCTCGCCCCCTTCTCCCTTGCAGGTATGCTACCTTTTCTGTTCTTCACTGTTTCTGGTGAGTTCCTTTCACCCCTGCACCCCTGGCCTACACCCTGATTTTCCCACAACAGAAAGCAGTGATTCCAGTTTTCTCAGTGTGTCCGTCAATCTGCCATGACAGTTTGGCAGTCAGATAACGTTCCCCCAGCAGAACAATGGCTTCAGGTACAATAGGCAAATCCCAGAGTCCTCAAGGCCACAGGTTCTTCCCAGGGTTGACCTGGAAGCCTTTCTGACAGCTGACCATTACCTTCCCTCCCACTTTCAATCTCAACATTTGAAATGACTCTCAACAGGATGAGGAAAGCCTGCTACCAGAAAGGCCTCCTTTCATAAGATCAATGTGCTAGAAAAGTACAACCTTAAAAGCATGTCTCTTAACAGCAAGTCCATTGGCCCATGTTACCCATGAAGGAATCAAAGCAGAAGGGACATCTGAAACATGAGTAAGGAGTGTGTGCGCCTCGGTGGCCAACTTGGGATTCCAAGGGACAGAATTGGGATCCTACAGGGCCAGTGTGGGAAGAGTGACAACAATGAGCTGTTTGAGGAGTTTAAGTTTATCGTAGGACTTTCCCAGAAAGTTCCAGGAACTGGGTAGAAATAGGATCTGATCTCAAAACAGAGATCTAGAACAAAGGCAGATAAATAGGGTCCCCTCTAGGGAAGCATTGAACATGGCCAACTTCTTGTTAACTTTGAGTGCAGAAAGGGTTCTTAATTCAGAGCTCGTGCCATTGGTATGATTTGAAGATCCAGAATCCCTCTAAGTTGCAGGCAATGTTTTATATAAATATTATTGAATACTATTGAGACAGATTTCAAAGTGAGGTGTCCTAGAAGAATGTGAAATTTCTCAGAGCAGGTGAAGACACATAAGTAGAAGAAAAGTCAGAGAGAAACTCAAGAGGTCCGGGAGGGCATGGTGTTGACTAAGCTCACCCATTCATGCTCCACTGCCTGGGCTCTAGCATCCCCCATGTCTCCCTTGCTTCCTGCTCCTCCAGACCTCCCACGGCCCAGCTGAGGTCAGCATGACAGACAGAGGCCTCCATCTGGCTTCTACCCAGATAGTGCTGAGCCAGTGGGAGGGATGTGTTGCTGAGAGAAAAGCCCCCCAAAAGAGAAGAGATGGGTGTTTTCCTGCCTACATGTGTGTGAGACACCAGATATGTGAAAAGAATGAGAGGAAGAGCTTGCTAACCATTGCAAATTCTCCCCTGCCCTTCTCTCAGGTTCAGCAGCAGAAAAAGGAGGAGGAAGAGAGTTGTGGGTGTCCACCACTCTGCTTAAATTTGGCCAGACTACAAAGTGCCAATGGGATCTGACCAGCCCCAGACAGGCACAGAGGGGTTCTTTGTTCCTGGCTGAGGGATGTTGGCCAGATCGCAACAGGCCCCACGGCTCCTGCTGGCCATTCTGGTGGGCTTGGTGACCGTCACCTACCAAGCAAGGAAGAAAACCTATATAAGTGTCAGTGAAGTACCTATGTCAGGACCGTATGAGTCAACCGCCCTGCAGTTTGTGACCAGCCAGTTCAACAAGGAAAGTGATGACCAGTACACCTTCCGGATTGTGCGAGTCTTGAAGATACTGAAGAAGGTTAGTGACCCCCTCCCGTCTCCTCACCATGACTCTTTACCAGGGACTACTAGCACTCTGGGGTAAATCCATCCAGGGGAAATTCAGTCTTATTTAGTCTGAAGTGGGCATTTTAAGAGAAACACAAATTCAGTGGAGTAGATGAATTTGTGTCACTGAAATGATACTCAGACCAGGGGTTGGCACTTTAGCTAAACCTGCCTGTGCCTACTTTTATAAGCAGTTTTGTTGGCACCACGCCACACCCCATGTGCACTCCTTGTCTAGGGCAGTTTTGGGGCTACAGTGGTACAGCGGAGTAACGGCAACTGAAGTCATATGCCCCTCAAAGTCTAACATGTTTCACAGGCAAAGCTTATAGACCTTTTCCCCCAAACAATTAACATCTTATTTGGGTTATCTGAGGGGTGACTTTGTCCACAGAGTGTTTTTGGTTAGTTCTCAAATGACACAAGGAGCCCTAGAATCAGATAGAAAGCAGAAAAGGAAGCCCACCAATCTGTCCTGGATTGGTCCTTGAACTTGGGCACCACATAAAGGAATACCAGAAGTAAATACAAAGGGAGAAGGCCTTTTTTTTTTTTAATGAAGATAAGGATTCCTATATCCAGAGAAATACAAATGTACACATATATGTACATATGTATAACACATATAAATTTAGTCTGCAAATACTTGTGTATTATAGACATAGTGAATAGATATAGTGAAAGGTCTATATTATTTTTTTCAGTGAACTCACATTTATGAACTCTAAAATAGAGACATATTTTCATTGTGTACAACAAAATTAATAAATAAATCCAAGTGACTCTTATCCATTGCATCAGACATTTATGAGTTACCTGCAGTTATTTCCCCTCCTTTTCCCACAGCAGACTTTACCTTTGAAAATTGATGATAGAATGAGGCATGGGAGAGGGGTTAGAACAAGGTGGGGAGAGAGCGCAATGGACTGTGGTGGTGGAGTCTGGGTGGTTTGGTGGGTGCACATACGTCAGTGACAAAGTTACAGCAGGAAAGGGTAGGAAAAACTGTAACTGAACTGAGCTTGCAGGTAACATCACCTAAAATGGGGGTTCCCATACTTTCAAAATACAAGCAACAACATAAACTAATATTGCCTCAATACTTTTTAAATGAACAAAGTTTGTTAGGAAAATTTGACTAAATTTTTAGAAGGGAATTCCATATTCTGGTTTATTTATAAATACTATCAAGTCTTCTCAAGTTAATTTCCTTTCATGCAAGAGATATAATTCTTTTTTTTAATTGTTACTTATATCTTTTACATTTTGTATTCCCCTTGGGTAACCCACCACCAATTCACCCGTGATCCATCTCCGTGGTCCCTTGTGTCCTTTTCCGCTCCATTTTGTGCCCAGAAGGCCTTTTATCTCCTTGCCACTTGCTTCCACAGATTACTGACCACATGGAGTACCACATGAATTTGGAGATGCGGCGGACCACCTGTCAGAAGCTGGAGACTATTAACTGTACCTTTCAGGAAGGGGAGCTTTACAAGGTAGAGAGTGAAAGCACATTGACTCAGAAAGAACTCATTTTTCAGTGCATTTTTTCTGTGGTTTAGGATGAGGTAAGATAGAATCCTTGGGGAGATATTCAAGCTTGTTGGAAAGGTACATGGATAATACTTCCTTTCTCAAAGAGGAAAAGTGAGAGTCCTGACTAGCAGGTGCCACTCCTTTGTTGCTGGAGGATACAAAAGGAGCTGAGGTGACTGAATTTCAGGGTGTGGGGAAGGTTGCTAATTTCAATATTTTCACTGCCAGTCCAACTTCTGGTGCACCTTGCTGAATTTCTGAACATCATTCAGCCTGAAAGAACGTACAGTCACTGGGTTATTGGCCTCTGTTCCTTTCATCCAGAAGTGTTTGGGCAAAGAGAAAGAGAAGATGAGAAAATAAGTTCAGAAATAGTTCAATAATCCAATCAGAGTGGATGGGGGAGGGAGAACAAACCTGAATGCTTGTGATCTGTTGAGGAGTCAACCCCCCCACCCCCGCAAGAGTAGCTGAGTCTCCTACAAGCTCCATTTTCACCCATGTGGTCACATCCCAGAGAGGCCAGCCAGACCATTCTCACTGCAGTGTGTAGTCATGTTGGATCTTGAAAGTCTCAAACCTGCAGCTCACTTCCCCTAACCCAAGTGAGTCAAAATGAGGATGATCATACATCCTGTCTTGCCTGGAATGGTTCTGATTTACACCTTAACTCTGAGTGCAACCATTAATAACATCATCATTTGTTTATAATGTGTCCCAGTTTCATTCATAAATTACATGGTCACCCTAGTTACAATGGTCTGGGTCTGGGGGTTCCCAATGCAAAAATGCGTCCATCCATGGTCTCCCTACTGACTTTCAACCGGATAACTCTTCTAAGTCTAACAAGGCAGTCTTTTTTGGTTCTTTCCTGGAGAAAACCATAAATTCTATGAAAAGAATAATGAAAATAACAGCAAAGTAAAATCAGAGGAATTCACTGATGGGAGAGATTGAATTGGTGGAATTTTTATTCTGATTTCTATTTTAAGAGAACTGTAAATGTTTCTGAACCACCCTACCCCTTCAAAGGAAGAGCAGGGAAGTAATGTCACACAAAGGGATGATGGCAATAGTTTGTAAAATATGTATGTTGATTTTTCACTATGGTAGAAAGCAGAAATGAAAAGGAAAAGGAAATCTTGTAAAAGAATAGGAACAAAGGAAAGAGAAAGAAGAAGTGATTGGCGTGTGGACACACAAAAGAAGAAAGGATAGACGGGAGGAAGGGTGAATGGATTGGGTGAAAAGATTGAAGGAAGGATGATGAATGGATGAAGATGTATGAGTGGAAGGAAGGAAAGAAGAAAGGAAGGAAGAGAGGAAGGGAGAGGGAAAGCAAAGGAAAGAAGGAAGGAAAGATGGAACCCGTAGACACCAAAAAAGGGAAAGCATGAAGTATACATTCGTAACAGATGATGTCATTTACATGTGAAATACAGAAAAACCAGACAAAGTGTCAAACAAAGACAAACTTTAAAACCAACCTTTGAAAACTGACCATCATTCTGAGGCATCCAAAAAGGAAGGGAAGAGGGAGGGAAAGAGGGAATAAGGGTGGGGGTTGGGGCAGAAAAGGGAACTTTGGTAGTGGGAGAGCTACAATGGCTACACATGAGGGGAGAAATCCCACATTATCAAAATAGTAACAAAGATGTAAAACAATGGACCTTCATTAGTAAAAAAATAAAATAAAGTAAAATTATGTATAGCATAAAAAACACGCTAGTAAAAATTAAGGGAAAATAAACGCAATAGTTCCCATGGTAAATAAGGGTGAGTGGACACTTATTTCTCCAATTCTAACAACCAAGAGAAGAATATTTTCTGGGATACTTTCAGCGATAATTCTATCAAGTGATTGAGGTCAAAATAAAATTCAAACCATGTCCAAATCAGAGGCATAATAAATTGGTGTAATTTTCCCATCTATGTTTCTTAGTACCCACTTCTTTTCCCTTGCCTATTGATCTTTTTAATAATGCTTTTGTTTTTTAGCAAATCAACTGCTACTTCTCAGTGTATGCCATTCCCTGGTTTGAAAAGTACAAAATTCTGAACAAAACCTGCAATGATGGCTAGGTGTCCTGCAGCACACACTAGTGGTCGCTTTGAGAAATTGTCCTGCAATTGAACAGTCATTCTCAATATGGAAAATAAATGTTTGTCAACCTATTCTCTTAGAGTTTACAAGTCCTTTCTTTTCCAAATTTCTCAGCTTATTATAATATAATTTCAAGGTCCTCTGAACCAAACAACAAATAAGGTGACAGGAATAATCCCTAGACTATCACCCATGCACCTGATTCTGAAAGCCGGCCTCAGCTTCCCTCAGCAAATAAAAGGAACAGAGTTTGAGGAAAAGGAAAGTGGTTTAATTTGTTGACAAATGAGAAGAGTGGCAGACTCCTGTCCGAAAGCCCACGGTCCCGCTCTCTGGCAGGCTGCAGGGTTATTTACACAAAGGCAAGAAAGGGGAGCTGGGCAAGGTTACCAGAAGGGGAGGGGAAGTGGTTGAAGTGGCAATGGTGGGCGCCAGCTTGCTTTCTTCAGCAACTTCTGTTAACTCCCTTTCCTTTGGAATGTAAGAAGAGGAACCTGTCAGACAAGGGGGATTACAAAGGATGGGGGAAGACAAACTTTAATGGTTAACAAACTTGCTAATGCTTATCCAAAGGACCTGTCGTAAAGAAGACCTCTGGTAATGTTATGGACAGAGACTCCAGAGATAAACTAAACCAAATACTTGCTAATTGGGATTTAGAGACCATTTGTCCCCTGCAAGTCTGGTGTAGAGACCACTTGCCCCCTGCAATAAATCTTGACCAGCCTGCTTACAAAGTTCTTAACAAGTTTTATCAGTAATTTACAGTCTGGGACTTTCTCTTGGTACGTGGGCTAAGTTTGGCCAGGGCCAATGTGGCTTGCAAGTTGGGAGGGGATCTTATCACTCTTGTTGCCAAGCTTTTCACTGCAGAGGCTTTTCTCCTTTTTAACTCTTTTCCTGGTAGAGTAACTTGTTAAGGGCCCATAACTGGTAACTGCATCACACCTATGGTAACAGAGTATCAACTGCATACTCATATCAAGAAGAAGTCTTTAGAATTTAAAATGGGAAGATGAGAAGGAAAAAATTTAACAGACAAGGGCCTTTGTTACTGATAAGGGCTGGATTGGGAGATGTGCCTTATTTTTGCAGGCAAGTGCACTCCCTAATACCAAAACCTAGAATTAAACTCACACCACCAGAATCAGCAATATTAGACCAGAGCAGATTTCTTTGCAATTCCTTTCCTGAAGTTGCCAAGGAAAATATGTGCCCCCCCCCCCGCCCCCGTGGGAAGAAGGAGGACCTGGGCTACAATACTACTCAGTCTTCCCAAATAGACCAATCAGATTAATTCCTCATTAAGAATGGAGCCTCATTAAGAAAGGAGAAAGACAGGAATGCTATATTAAAGGGGCTCCCTTTTCATGGGGAGGGGGGGCACATTAGCCATGGAAAATAAGAATCCTCTACCCAAGATCCTGATTCAGAATTTCTAGCAATGTTGCCAGGCTCATTCTCCACTGCGCTTCATCATGTGGTAGTGAAGCCAGACCCAGTTTTGGCTACTTGTCACCTGCAAACCAAACCAGCAGGAGCTGGAGTAAGAAATGAGAAGGCTTATTCAGATAGGGGGGTTATGGGAGATGGCCAGACTTCTGGCCAAATCAACCATTTCAAGTTAGAGCCAGGGGGAGGGATATTTTATTTTAATTTATTTTTATTTTATTAAAGTTATTTTCCTAGAGTAAATAAATTGAGGGACATTTTAAAGGGCTTGAGGAAGGCACTTGTGCTGTTTCGGTGCTGTTTATTTTCCTTAGAGTTATCTCTGGCCACAGGCTCTTGTCCTCAAGATTGCAAACTTGGTACTGTATGCATTCTGAGCCTTCAAGGTTTCTGTAAATGTCTGTGACTAAAAGCCTCAAAAATATTTTCGTTAGCTTCATTCTGCTGACAAAGAAGTTATCAGGATAGCATTTGACACACCTAATCATTTTCTCAGGAAAGTTTGCCAGCAGGGAAAGAGGAGTTAAGGGGAAAACGCAAAGCAACTACAATCTGGAGCCTGGGTCTCCAGAGAAGGGGGAGGAGTTCCTGCCTCCAAGGCACTCCCTCCCTTTCTCCCTGTGATTCTGGCTCCCACTCGGCTTGGGCACTGGGTGCAAGGTTCTAGGTAAGTCTCTTGCCTGGTGCTGTCAGCCAGGCTGTGAAAAACAAGCCTCAAAGATAAGATTGTTTGTTTTCTTTTGTGCACCTTAGATCTGAAAACAAGTTAGCCATTTAGTCTTGGCTTCAGTTTCAAGAGGGATGCCCCCAGCTCACTGGTTGGTAACAGTCCACAGTCCACTTCCAGCAGAGAAGATTTTGTCCCCAAAGAGCTCAGACAAAAGAGACTTGGAGTTTAAAATGCTGGAATTCTGGAGACACTAGAATACACAGACTCACAGAAGGTTTGACTACCTGAGGGGAGAGGGAGTTGAAGGCATTTGGTACTGACTCACCAGTCAGTTACTGGCTGGAGGGCAGCTTCTAGGGACATTGATTCCTGGGAACCTCTGGCCTGTGAGCCTTGGAGATAGAGCAAGCTCCCAGGAGCTGCACTTGAGCTAATGTAGGCAGAAGGATAAGTAGGAGCAGGGGAAGTAGGCAGAATGTTACCATAGGTACACTGCACATGGGACTTGTGAGCTGAGATGTGTAGAAGTCACACCAATCCCCAACTTGAGGTAACGGGTGCTTTGAAAGAACTTTTTGTTGTTGTTATTGTTGTATTGTCACCTACTTTCCCTACCAAAGTTCTAGAGTACTCAAGACTGTTTCAGGTGGGGCTCAGATGGACTTCCCCTCCACCAACCACCTGGGAAAAGGCTTATCTACAGTTTCCACATATTTAACTGAGAATAACAGTAACTATTTCGTGGGGGAGTTACAGAGAGTAATGATGAATGGAAATTGCTTAATGAAAAGCAGATATTCAAATAAATGTTAACAATTTATAAGAACACTGGAGTCACAGCAGTGATTTAATATTAGTCATTCAATACTCTTCTGACATGTTGGTTACTCTCTAGAGGCAGAGTTTATTATCCTTCTGGAGATAAAGGGAAGGTAGAATATTTGTACCCACTGATCTCTTTAACTTCACAATTTTTTTTAATTTTTAATTTTGAAGTAACTATAGACTCACAGGAGGTCACAAAGGCAGTACAAAGAGATCTGATGTACCCTTCACTTAGTATCCCCCAAGCATACATGTTATCTAATTATAGAAAAACATCTCAACCAAGATGTTGACACTGGTGCAAAGTGCATGTGTGTCATTTTGTCATATGTATAGATGTGACCAATACCACAGTCGACAAATAGAACCATTCCATCACTGCAAAGATACTCTGTTCTACCCCGTTGAAGCCATATCTCCTCTGCACCATGTCAAACTCTGTGCAATTGTTTCTCAACCTCTATCATTTGCTATTTCAAAAGCATAGTAAAATGGAATCTTTCAGCATATGAGCTCTTGAAATTGGACTTGATGCCCTTGGGATCCATCTAAATTGGTTTGAATATCAATAGTTTGTTCCTTTTAGTTGCTGAGTCGTCTCCCATGGTACGCTATATCACAATTTGTTTTAGCTATTCACTTATTTTTAGGAAATGCTTATTTTCAAGTTCAGGGTTGTTACAAATAAAATTTCTGTGAATAATTATATACAGGTTTTTGTGTGGATGTATGTTTTCATTTTTCTGGAGTAATTACAGGAATCCAATTGCTGTGTCATATGGTACCTTGTAGGGTTTCTCAAGGAAATGCCAAATTATTTTCTTGGTGGATGTGTCAATATGTAATGTTCTTCTCTGTCCTTGTTTATTTCCTTTTCTCTGAGACCTACTTTATCAGGTTATAATACAGCCTTTCTTCTTTATTTTGATTAATGTCTAGCTGTATTGTTATATTCAACACAAATTTCTTGTAGACAGCAGATACTTGGGTCATTCTTTTTTAGTTCATTCTCTTTTAATTGGTTTAAAAATTGCTGCTGAAAAAGCAAGATCCTGGCCTTTTTTTCTTATAGAATAAACATACAGCATCAATTTCATGGGGTAGGAGAACAAAGAGGAAAAGGGTGGGTAAAATTGTAAATTTACTTATGCCATCTAGGGCTTCAGGGGGAGGTGAATCTGCTAATCAGTGATTTTTTATCTGCTTGATGACCCATTGTCGTGATGGAAACCATACCCCAGCCCCCCAGCCATGGTTCCAGTCTTATCAACAAGGTGTCCCTCTGATCAGTCTCTGGGATGCAAAGCCACACATCAGTTAACGGCTCCTGGGCGTTCCGGGTCATATCTCATGATGTTTGCTCATAGTCCTAGGGCAGTCAAGCATCCTGCTCATTTCATTTGAAAGGACCCTTGTCGAGTCTAATAGACTACATTCTTTTTGGTCAGATAACTGATTGGCAGGATTGTTCTGACCTTGTACTGGAATACAGACTGCACATTACCAACATGGCGGTGGAGTAGGCAGTTTAAGTCTAGCAGACGCACAAGTGAAAAGACAGCGAGTCAGTCTGGGCACCGGTCAGCTCGGTGACCTTGGATCAGCAGAAGTGATTACTTTTGTCTCCCCTCTGCCCTCCCATTTCCCTCAAGCCTCTCATGCAAATCGTGTTTGTGCAGTCACACTCCCCCTTCAGAAATACTCACTTAAACTGCCATTATTAGCTAGATAAATTATTATTTTATAGCATTTTACCAAGCTCTGTGGGTGGGAACTGTCCCTGGGGAGGAAACCTATGGAGCAGTGGTGAGCTCCCAGCCCCCATCTGCTCCCCATTTCTGGTCAGTGCACATTTCTCTGTGCTCAACAGGGAATCCCATGAGGGAAGACCCAATAGGTCTCATCCCACCAGCAATGAGGACAGGGGAGCCTGCAGACCTCTGTGAAGAAGAGAGTTCGCACACCACCTGAGACTGCTGCCCTTGGCGAGGTCTGCCTGCCAAGTTGCCCTTGGCTGGAGTCTGGGAACTCGGATGGTCAGTTTTCCTACGTTGATAAAAAGCTTTCCCTGAGGATAAGAGGGCCTCACCCCCACCTACACCCTTTGTGGAAACAATGTGATTTATACTGAATATTTGTTCTCCTCTGCAGAGCCTGCAACTTAGTTCTTTGCTAGCCAGTGGCTGCTACATGAGCGACTCCCATGAAAACCTGTGTATCTAGTGAACTTCCCTGGTCCACAGCATTTCATATATGCTGTCACAATTTGCTGCTGGGGAATCAAGTGCGTTCTGTGTGACCACATAGAGAGAAGACTCTGGAAGCCTAAGCCTGGTTTCCTTTGCACTGTTTTCCCTTTGCTGATCTTGTCTTGTACCCTCTCATTGTAATAAATCATATCTATGAGGATGACTATGTGCTAAGGTCTAGGAGTCCTCTTGGTGAATGATTGAACCAAGGGAGCTAGACTTGGGGACCTCATAGACACTCACAAGACATGTGTCAGTCACATAGTTGAGTTGGGAACAGAGTTCCCCAACCTTGGGCCAAAGGTCAATATTTGCCTAAATCATGAAAAGCCTCAAAGATACAAGGTGCAGTAGAAGAAAATTATACGTTTCCCACAGTTAATAGCCTTCGACTCAAATATCAAGTCACATAAACACTGTTAGATATGGTGTGAGTGTGTGTGTGCTGTGTGTGCATGTGTGTGTGTATGAGTGTGCTGTGAGTGTACATGAACATGTTTGAGTATGCACTTGGTATGAAGGAATGTGTGAGTGCAAGTGCATGAATATGACTGGTGTGAGTTCATATGCGTTAGTGTGAATGTACATTGTGAGCACGTGCATGTGTGAATCATGTGTGTGAATACATGTACATGAGTGTGAGTGTGAATGACTGCATATATGTGAGTGTGTACGCAAAGGAGGAGTCGATGTGTGTGCGTGGATAAGTGGTGTGTGTGTAAGGGAATATGTGTGTGAGTGCGTGTGAGTATAAGTGTATCTCTGTGAGTGAGCGAGTTCATGTGGGTGAGCACACGAGTGTATGAGACTCAGGAAGTACATGTGCGTGAGTGTGCATGTATATGACATGCCTATGTAAATGAGAGTGTGTGTGTGTGTGTGTGTGTGTGTGTGTGTGAGTGGGTATGCAGGGGAGAAGGAGGTCCCTTCAAAAGTCTGTAACAGAAAGTACACAGGGTTCCAGTCTAAGGTTTTATTAAGGATCTCTGCATGAACACACTTAGCCCTCCAGACAGGTGTTGTTCCAGAGCTCATAAAAGTTCATCCAGGGCACAGTGTATATCAAGAAATCACAAATGAAACTCTGTGGAAGAATTGGAAAAACAGACAATCAGCTTTCAGGAAAAAATGTTTGGAAGGTGAATAAAAACCTGCCCCGCCCTCAGGCCTGATGTGGGGAGTCTAGACCTGTCAGTGTGACTGCACACTGAACACGGGGGGCGGGGGCCCATCTGCCAGCAGTCACATGGCAGGGGCAGAGTCACCCTGTGCTCCCCCTGCCAGGTCACTGGAACCAGCGTCCCTGAGGAACCCTGGGATGAAGGCCCGGCAGGCAGCGCAGCACAGAGACATTGCCCCTACTCCCGTCTTCCCGCAGCTGACCCAGGCCCACGGAGAAACCCTGGTGTCTGCCTTGCAGGTGGTGGCACCAGGAGCGCAGGAAGGGGCAGGTGAGGTTGGAAGATACGAAGGAAATGGGACAATCCTCTGGGTACTAGCACGTGTGAGCCCAGACCAGAGCAAAGGCATGAGGAAAATACACTGCGCAGCCTGAGGCCTGGAGTGGGTCAGCGGGCAGGAGTCCAGAGGCACCAAGGCTTGGGGCTGGGGCTGTGCCATCAACTAGAAAGCCTCCCTCCCACCCCAGGGTGCCTCCGATCCACCGTGGTCAGGCCCAGCCTTGCTTCTCCCAATCCACACAACAGGAAAACCTATCAATGTTCGATTACTCTAAAATTGTTTGCTTTTCCTCTCTTGATTATGAGTCCCTTCTCAAATGAAGCTACCACACACCTTTTTCAGCTTCTTGCTTTGAAAGCGGCAAGTTTGACTTTTCTTCTCATTCCTCTTGCATCTGGTCCGGCTAATCTTCACTGTGACCAGATACTCCACTCCTGTTGTCAGCTACCAGGAAGAAAAGTCACAGTTAGCTTTGACACCACACATCCAGCCACTGACTCTCTCCAGGAAAAGCTAGGACAGAGAGAGGAGCCCCAGGGGCCACAGTCCCTGTTCCCAAAGCCCAGAGCACATCTGCCAAAAGCCTGGCTCCTGGAGAATAAACCACAACAGCTGAGGCCCCTGGCCAGTCCCCAACGTGTGCTGAGCCCATGCCCTGCTTTGGGCTTACTTCACTGTTTCTACTTGGGTTAAGGGAAGCAAAACATGAGTTTGGTTGCTCAGCAACCACAGAGCACCCTCAGATTTCACAGGTCATCCTCAGAATGCATAGAGCCACGTCTTGTCCGTGTCCTCCTCTCTTCTCTCCTTCCCAGGCAACCTGATGGGAGGTACTTGAGCAACACAGAAAACAACACGGGCTTAGGAATCCAAGTGATTTGGGGCACGCAGCCCCCATCTTCCAAGGCTGGGGCATTGAGCCAGTGCTTAGCAGTCTCAGTTTCCTCATCTAGAAAATGGAGAGAGTAACACCCATTTCCAACTAGGGAGTATGTGAATGGTCACTACTTAAACCACAGAGAGTGCAGGCCAAGGTTATTTCTATTGTGATTTGTTTTCTTTTACTCCTGTCCAAGTGTGAGGCTGTAAAAACTCCAGGGATAAAGACTGGGGAAACCCTTTCATGGCAGAGAAGCAGCATGCCCAGAAGTGAATTGGTTTGGTGATTATCGTTACCCATTGGAAACAGAGCTGGCTTCCCCACGTAGACATGTGGATTAGAGAGGTCTGCACTGAAGGAAAGAAGCTCCTGCTTTTCCTCTCTGAATGACGGTGATCAGAGCAAAGGAGAAGCCTTGGCACTCTGGCGTGGCGATAGAGGGAGAAATGCTCACACTGGCAGTGGGAAGAGAGCACCCCAGAAAGTCTCAGGAGAGGGTAGCCAGGCAACCACCATTTGGCCCCAGGGTCCATGGAAGAGCCTCAGACAGCAGGAACTCTGGCATCTTGCAGGGCTTGGGCACACTCTATAAATGGAGACTCTAAAACACTGGATATCGATTTAACGTTCCAGCCTGAAAAGTGTCTTCTTGTTCATTATCAAACTTAATTGATAATATCACTAGAAATAATTATAATAGTATAAATGTGTCCACTAGTACTGGTTCATTTTTTCTTAATTGAAGTGATATTGCATTAGAATATTAAGTTTCAGGAGTGCATTGTTGAGAGTAAACGCACACATATATACAGCTGTAAGTTCACCACTAGATGTTCAATTTTATGTTTTACGCTGCTATGGTCCCCCTTGTCCTGATTCACCAACCCCACTTCCCATTCCATTATGGTAACCACTAGTTGATCATGTAGTACAAGTTTATTTTTGTCTCATTTACTGTGTTTGTTTTCTCTGTTTACCATAGATGAGTGAAATCATATGGTATTTGTCTTTCTCCATCTGACTTATTTCACTAAGTGCAATTCTCTCTAGTTCCATCCACATTATTGTAAATGGCAGGAGTTCATCTTTTTGTGTAGCTGAGTAGTATTCCATTGTATATGTACCACATATCTTTTTCTTAGTCAGTGGGCACTTAGGTTGTTTCCAGTTCTTGACTATTATAGACAGTGCTGCAATAAATAAGTAATAAAAAAAACTCTTTGATTTAGTAGTGATTTTGTGTTTTGGAAGTAGATACCCAGAAATAGGGAAACTGAATTATATGGAATTTTCATTTTTAATTTTTTGAGGAATCTTCACACTGCTTTCCACAATGACTACACCAATTTACATTCCTACCAGTGGTGTATAAGGGGTTCTTTCTCCCTGTATCCTCTCCAACGCCTGTTTATCTTCTGGAATAGGTCATTCTCACAGGTGTGACATGATATCTCATTGTTTTGATTCACATTTTTTCCCTAGTAATAATAAATAATGAACAATTTTTCACGTGCCCATGAGCCATCTGGATGTCTTCTTGGGAGACCTGCTTATTCAGATTCTTTGCCCTTTTTACATCACATTTTGGATATGAACCTCCTGTCTTGTGTTATGCCAATATCCTCTCCCCTTCAGTAGGAGGTTTTCTCGTTTTCAGGATTGTTTTTTTTTTAAGATATTTATTTATGAGTACAAGAGCTGGGGTGTAGGCAAGAGGTGGGGGTGTGTGAGAGAGAGAGGATTCACCAGAGAGGGAATGGGGAGCAGAACAGGCAAATCCACTGAAATGCACTACTGAGGGGAGCAGCAGACAAGACAGGAGAGGTCTGCTGTGCCACGTGGGTCAGCTCCCTGTCCAGGGATCGAACGTGTGCTGTAGTGGCTGCCGATAGCTTCATAGTGCTGATATTTAACCCCTTGTGCCACCAAGGAGGCCCAGGATTGTTTCTTGAATTGTGCTGCTTCATTGCTATTCTGCCCACTTTCAATTGAGGAAACTATAGAGAGTATGGATGGTATTTGACTAAGATTTCATAAAAATAATCTGGGTACCAAACCCAGAGGAAGGGCCTAGAATCCAAGTGCAGGCTGCTCACCATGGCCACCTTCTGTACCAGTGAGGTATTAACTAGACACAATCATGCAGAAGCAGATGTAAGGATGCCCAGGGAATACAGTCCTAGATCACCCAGCTACCAAGGGGCACACATTTGCTATCCATTCATCCACTTGAATAGCATCAACAGTTTATTCATAAGCAATTTTTTTAGAGGTAACTATTCACGACAATGGATTGATTTCTCAAGACAAGTGTCAGCTTCTCATACCTTAAGAAGTCAACTTTGGTAAGAACTTTGGTGGGCGGACGCCACCTTGTGGCCAAGTCGCCTCAATGCTCTTGACTCTGATGAACCACTCATCTTGCAGCAAAGGGTTCATGAAGAAGACAGGGATAGTCCTCTTCGTATCACACTAATCTGCATCTCTGTCCTCACCTGGGCTTGTTTCTCCAGTTTCTGTTTCTGTTATATCTGGTCATATCCTTTTTCTCCTAGTCAATTATTTTTTCTGAACCTGGTTAATTGAATCTTATTGCCTCTCCCTGATATATAATTTATTATCTGACCTTGAAGGAAGATTGAACCACAAAAATGGTTTTCAGTTTTTCTTTCCTCTATCATCTTCAATTGATATATTTCAAAAAAAAGTGAAAGGGGAGATAAATTGAAGTCTATGCCTCATTCCTAAGCTCCCCTCCCTCTGGAACTGGGCTGAGTCCAAAGTCCAGTAAAGGTGGTGCCCCCTGAGGCAGTTTGCTGATGAGAATGAATAGCCCCAGGGAAAAACGCTAAGTTTGCAGTTTGAGGTGGAGAGTCTGATGAGAAATAAAAGGGACTGAAGAAGAAGGGGAAGTCAGTCGCCATGATGCAGGAATAGAGGAAGCAGTCGCCATGATGTAGGAAAAGAAGAAACATTTTTGAATATTCAGTGACTTTGGGGCCAGCGACTTTGGAGGCTTTGCAAGTAGCCAAGCTACGGAAACTGCTCCCAGTTTTGTCTTTACTGCAGCCGAAGGAAGAAGGCAGAGGCCCGAAGTGGGAGCATTCCTAAAATGCATGAGTGCAGTCTGGGTCATCTGGCCATTGTAGTTGCTGTTTGCAGTGTTGTTGGCCTGGTGCTGTGCTGAGGCACCATGGCAGTTCCGGGAGCATCTCCAGTTGTGTTCTGTGTAGTCCTCATCAGTTGGAACCTGGCCTACACTCTGACTGTTGTGCATCTGCAGAAGAAGGAAGATGCTATTTTGAAATTGTAGCCTATTGTTTGGGAGAGGAGCTCCACATCAGCAGTAGCGGGAAGATGCCTCCTTTGTTACTTTTCTGGGACTTAAAGGACCGGACATTGCTTTAAGTAAGGTAAATGGCCATTTGTTGACTTTAGTAATTCTTTGCTTTTTCCTGTTTGTTAAATGAATCCCATTGTTATTGTTCCTTAAGCCTGAGTAGTCTTGCAATTGTGCACGGTTGCAGAACCAAGATAGTGACCGGTAAGCAATTTGGGCACTGCTTTTAGCCAATTTCGAAGCCCCATTTCCCTGTATCACCTCCAAAAACATCCTCCCATAATTCCAGATTTCTGTGGCATACAGTTAGAACCCTCTATTTAATTCCAAAGTTCTGTAGAGCACAGGTAAAGTAATCTGTGCAATTCCAGATTTACATAGAATAGTTCAAGACCCTTTGTGCAATTCCAGGTTTCTAGAGAGTACAGTGAGAAACCTTCTGTGAAATGTCAGATTACTATAGTCTACACATCAATTTTCAATCCCAAGCACTGAGAAAAGATAACATTGAAGGAAACCTATATTTTTGCCAAATGAGACCGTCAAAGAAAACATAATCATCCTGTTTTGCTGTCACTCTAGTAGGACCTAATTTTTAAATGAAAGGAGAATTTTTCCCAAAAAAGAACAATTGAAATCTTCAAGGGAAATTTTTGCTTCAAAGTGTCAGAGTTAGGGTTCCACTCCAGCTCTTAAACTAGAGTTTTGCAAGCATTGCTAAGGCAATGTTGGGGTCTGAACAACTCTAAATCACTCCATCACCCCCCATGCCCCTGGCCCCGCAACTTGGTGAGACCATTGCTTGGTTCTCTCTGGAAACATCTTGTGTCCTCACGTGTCTGTGTGGGCAAGAATGGGGGCAATGTCCACGCACAGAGAAAATGAGATACAAACCTGCACCTGACTTCGGAGTAGCTTATCAACTTGAAATAAGTAGGTGTCGTTGCTAGCGTTGTTGTAGCTTTCAATGAAGAAGTTGAGTGTTGAGTTCATGTTTTTCTTGCTCATGGGTTTCTCCTGAAACCCTTTCCATCCTTCAAAGTGACCCAAGCTGGCCGCCAGGACCAGGGCAACCAGCAGCAGCAGGGGGTTCCTCCAGTATCCAACTGCCATCTCTGTAGCCCCAGAAACCTATCCACTGTAACTTTCGGAGTTGGTGGGGTTGCAGTGCTCACTCTCCCAAGGAGAAAGATGGCCTGCCTGCATTTAAATAAAGATTGAGACCTGAACCCGAGCCTCATCGTTTGAGGTTTTGACAATTTAACCAAGGCCCACCTGGGGAAATCTGCCTGCGTGGCTGCCCAACCCACTCTTGGGTAAGTTCATTTTCCACACTTTTGTGACACCTGGTAATTCAGGCAAGTAAAATTTCTAAATTCCTGCCAGAGTGGAGGAGACCCTCTCTCTGCCTTCACACCTATTGAGGAAAAAAATCTCCGGGCATTCCTTTCCATTGTTATGATTAAGAGTGGATGTTTTGGGTAGAGGGGAGTTTTTGGTGTGACTTGGGGAGGGCTTATAGTGAAGGTGATATTGGAACTGAATATAAGGCATGAGGGACAAGGAGCAGGATGTGGTACCTTCTACTTACCTATCTTGGGTTCCAACAATCTAACCAGCCATCAACTCTTCCCTGTGCTTCCTCTAAAGAAAGGTTCTTTTGGCTCATTTGTCACTTGCTCACCACCAGTCTCTGCCTGCTGGATCCCACTGTGCCTCCCCCTGCTGGCACTAGTCCTTTTTATCTTGATGTGACCCCAGTGAGGCTTTGTGAGGTAATTTGTCTCTTGTGAGGGAGGAAGAAGCTCAAGGCTTATTCAAAAATTAATCCTGCAAACCCCTAAAAGTTGCCTGTATGAGGGAAGGAAAATGTTCCTATACCGTATCTGGGTCCGGGACTAAACGGAAGAGCTCCAGTGACATAAAATAGATTAGCAGGAGAAAAGCACATAAATATTATTAAATTTTTACATGTACATTGGAGTCTTCACAAGTGAATGAAGACCCAAAGACGTCACCAGAGGAGGAAGCTTTATACCTTTTAGACAAAGAAACAATAAATTTGTGAAAAAATGACAAAATAAAGGGGTTTGAGTTATGGCTGGTAACTGGTGAAGAAGTAACAGGTTTGTTTATATATCCTTCTCAGCTCTATCTCCCTCATCTCTGGTTATGAAGATAGCTCCATTCCTCATGGTTCAGTGAGGGGCCCTCCCAAAGGAGGTTTAGGGAAGAAGGGTAAGGTGAGCGTGTCAGATTGACCTTCGTGCTTCTGCTGTTTTCTCAGACTCCTTCACATTAAAGTGCCATATGCCAAGATAAACCCTATCTCCTGCACTCAGAAGCCCATAAGAGCACCTTATCTTAAAAACACTTGTTAGAGTGGGATCCTAAATAGAGTCTTGCTCCCAGAAAAAAAAAAAAAAAAAAGAATATTAGTGGGATAGTTAATTAAATTTAAATAGTCTGAAGATTAGTTAATAGTATGTTATGAATATTAACTTCCTGTTTTTCACTGTTGCACTGTAATCATGTCAGATTTTAACATCTGGGAAACAGGATAAAAGCCATATTTAAAAAAAAAATTATGCTCCTGGTACCGTCTTTTTGTAAGTCAGAAATTAGTTCAGAATAAAAGTTAAATGTTCAAAATATACATAAGGTATTAGTGTTGTTGGAGGAGATACAACGCAAATTAAGATTAGAATTTGACCCACACAAGGAAGTGTGGGTAGAAGAAATCAACATATTAGCACAATCCCTAGGTGCCAGCTTCTAAGTTACAAAGCATAGCTAGGAGCTAGACTGCAGTCTAGGGGCAAAGATATGGAGATTGAGCCCACTGCAAAATCTCCAGTCATCCTCGAAGATGACAGCCATCCTCGAAGATGAGCCCCTCCCAACTGAAAGAAGGCTGTATCAGTGCCATCCCTGCACTGGGACAACCATTTTCTGTGTCCACCTGTGCCTATGCAGGTGCTTTCCTTTACCAACTCTATCACTCTGCAGGGCAGTGGCCTGCCTGTCTGCCTGTGCCCTGCACCATGCAGGCCTCTCTTAGCAAACCTGCCCCCCTCAGAGGGGCAGCTCTTCCTGTCCACTTGTGTCTGCACAAGTGTCCTTTACTTCCTTGTCCTAATAAACCTGTTTAAGTATAACTGAGTCTCTGTCTCGTGGAGAAACTTGTCACATGTCGCTGAAGGGAGCTCTGGTGAAACCTTTCCCATAGTGAACCCAAGGACCCTGCTCCACTCTCAAATCCAACAACTCTAAAGCGACATGAGGGTGAGGGAAGTAACACACCATGGTGGGGAAGCACGGGCCTTGAAATCCAACTGCACTGAATCCAAATCCCTTGCTGGGCATCTGGGAAGAGTAGTTTAATCTCTCTAAGCCTGTTTCTTCATCTATAATATGAAAATGGAAAAAAACAAACAAACAACCTACTGCTCTGGGATTGTGCTGGGGACTAAATGAATGTGGACCAAGAACCTACTCCTAAGGCAGTCCCTGGTCAGAGCTCAAACATATCCTCTGTGCAATTCTTCCATGATTCTAAACCCACATGCTGAAGAATGTTGTCTGTTGGAGCTCAACAGCCCAAAATCTAGAACACCTTCATTGTGAAAATCCTTCTTGGACCCATTATAACATCCACACTTGCCCCTTAGAGCCTGCCTGGTAGGACTTGCCCTGAGCAAGGTGGTGGCAGCTTTGGAATATGCTGAGACTGAGCTGCAGGTGCATCATTTTAAAGTAGATGTATACAGCTTCTGAGTACGCTGGACAGTGCCCATACCTGGGATATGCTCATCAGAGGGGAAAGTGACATTCATGGGCTGTATTAAAAATCCCACACCAAGAGCATAAAAATAAAAAACAATAAGGAATATGAGGCTTGGCTGTGTCCGCAAAGTAAAAGAATGGGTCTCTATGTCCAAATATCCAAGGAATAAGACAAAAAAAAAGGGCCTTAGCATATCATTCTGGCACCTCTTGGCTCCTGGCAACATAACTCCAGTCTCTGCCTCTGCCTTTATATTATGTTCTCTCATGTCTCTGCATCTCAAATCTCTCTCTTCTTCCTCTATGAAGGACTCATGTCATTGGATCTTAAGTCTAATATGATCTCATCTTAAAAGTTTAACTTAATTAGATCTGTAAAGACTCCAAAAAATTCACATTCACAGTTACTAGGGGTTAGCACCTATATTTTGAGGGAACACAATTCAACCCACCAATATTTCCATTGACTAAGAATAAAACAGGGAATATGGGTATTCCTCTGTATTAGTTTCCTCGAGCTACTCTAATAAATCATCACAAATTTGATGCCTTAAAACAACAGAAATTTATTCTCTTACAGTTCTGGATGCCCAAATTCTGAAGCCACTTTCACTGGACTGAAAGCACGGTGAAGGCAGGGCTGTACCCCCTCCAGAGGCTGTAAAGGAGGATCTGTTCCTCACATTCCACTTCCACTGGCTGCCTGCATTCCTTAACTTGTAGCCACATCACTCCAACCTCCCTGGTCACATGACTTCCTCTTCTCTTGTCTGCATCAAATCTCCCTGAACCTCCTTCTTAGAAGGATACACAGATGACATGAAGATCCCACCTGGAAAATCCAGAATGACATGTGCCCCTCAAACCTTGAACTTAATCACATATGCAAAATTCTTCTTTGTCACATCAGGTAATGTTCACAACTTCCAGGGGGTAAGATGTGGATCTTTTGGAAGGCCATTATTCTATCTACCACACCACAGATTAGGGTAAAGTAGGGGGCCAGATTATTTCCATGGAATAGGGAAGAAGAGGAACCCTGGCCACAGTCCTGGAAAAGAGGAAAAGATAAATGAACATATCTAGAAAAATAGAAGGAAAAAAGAGACCTCATCAATTTTATTCTAAGAGAAATTAGGCGCGCTGGTTAGTTATCCCGATGGGATAAGGAAAAACTAGGGTTCTAGTTAGATCCAAGAATCAGGATGAAATGGGAGCATGAACATGGACTGAGGAGAGATAAGAAACTGGTCTTGTCCATGGAGCACAAGAAAAACCCTGTTTGTATACAGGGAAGATGGGGAAAGAAGGAACCTCGCTAGTCCATGCACAAAGAGGAAAATATTAAGCCTGGTAATATGTGGAAATGTGAGTTCTAATTGCTTCCATGAAATAAAAGGAAATCCTAGAGCTCAGGAACAGGAAAAAGTTTGACACAACGATGTCCATGACTAAGGGGAAAACATGAGCCCGTTAAGTTCGTGAAATAAGGAAAAAGCAGAAGCGGACTAAATCTATTTCATAGGAAGAAATGGGGCCCGGGGGGTGGGGGTGGGGTGACCTCTGGACATGTTCATGGAAAAGGAAAAAGTAGAGAACTTGGTTACATCCATGAAACAATAGTGAAGTAGAAGCCCTGGCTATCTCTCTGGCCGAACATGCCCACAGAATAAGGGAAATAGAGGTCCTGTTTATTGCCACTGAGTAATACAAAAATACATTGGCCAGTTAGAGCCATGAGATAAGAGGGAGACAGGGATTCTCATCGTTCCCATGTGTAAGTGAGAATTTGGCAGACTGCTTGAGTTTGTGGAAATAAAAGGGAAGAATAAAGTCTCTGGGTATAGTATGGAATAACAGGAAATAGGACTGTTTTTTGTCCATGGAATAAGGAGGAGCGAGAGGGAGGGAATGCAAAGGAGTGTGAGGAAAGGGTAAAAGATGTGCTCACTGGTTGGATTGTAGTGATGCTTTTGTTGGTGATACATATGTTAAAACTCATCCTACTACACACTGTAAATATGTACAGTTTATTATATGTTAATAAATACCTCAGTGTGGCAGTTTAGATGGGTGCACAAAAAATTATGTGGGTGAACAGGTGGATGGATGGACGGATGGATGGAAATAAGAATAGTACATTATATGAATTAGATACTCAAGTCAGGACCCCCTTCCTGCCACCACTGTGCCCATCTGCATGACTTGTACCTGGGCACTGAGTGAGAAAGGACTGCCCTTGGCCAGAGCCTCATGGGTGCAAGTTTGAGAAGAATAAGACCAGCATCTTAGCCCCTTCCTCTTGTATAAGCCCAGGCAACCCTCTCACCTCTTGCCATATCCCCCAGAGGAAGATAGTCTGTTTTGTTGATAGTGTTTCTTAAAGAAGAAGCATCTTTCCAGAACCTAGCAGACCTGGCTTCCTGCCTCACAGGCTGGATTTGGCAGCAAGACCACAGTGGCAATGTTACAGAGAAGCCCCAATATAAATGGGGTGCCTGTCGGGGTTCTCACCCATGCACTTAAAAGGGACTTAAAAGACTCAACTGCAGATACACACAATAAAATTAATAAAAAGGGTTTATTTACAAAAAGGGAAAGAAAAAGAAAAAGATAAAGAATAAATTGGTGAATGCATCCTACCAGTTCCGCTGAGCTGGATGGAATCTTATGGCCCACTTCAAAAAAAACTCTGGCAATCCACCACCACGAGCAATAGCCCCCCTCCAAGCTCACAGGTGTGGTTTTTAAATCCCAAAACCACTCCCCAACTCCTCCCTCAGTCCTCAGCATCCTTCCTTCTGTGATGATGGCATTCTGGGATTCATATTCCCAGGTGTCCTGGATCTCTCTGGCCTGAGGTGGGGGTGGGGTCCTGGGACACTCCCCTTTCATGAGGACTACCCTCTTACAGCAAGTGGATGGGAGTCTTCTTAAATCAGCCAGGAGTGCATAGTATGTGGGTGAAGTAGGGAGCACCTAGGGGGATCCCTCTATGAGCTGCACACCTTCCTGGTTGTGCCTGAGAAAATCAGGAATTTCTTTGTCAGTCCTACCCTCAGGGAACATGTGTCTGTCACTGCAGATGGTAAAGCTCTGTCTGTGTGGGCTGAGGAATCTGAGACCTGGAGTTCCCCCTCTGTGGCTTTTAATTCACTCCTTGGTCTTAACTCCACATTGCTCCCCTCCTGCCCCTGCACTCCAGGTGACGCCCCCTCTGGCCTGCACAGACCATCTATCATTTTGGTCAAAAAACATTGTTTATCATCTATACCTTTGACTGGGAACCTGAAGTAGGGTACCCTTGCTCCTCAAAGTGGAAGAGGACCTGGACGTCATCTAGAGGATGGGAACCCATGCTGGAGGAGACCAGCTGTTCCGGGACAGAGCACATCCCTCTCACTCCCTCAGTCTAACTGAGTCCAGAACCCCTGGGGCCAATGGATCCTGGGGTGAGTGTGAAGGGCGGGATTAATGGAGAGTAGGGTCAGAGGTGAGAAAGGAGGCAGCCTTTCCACTGTGGTTTAGCAGTTGCTTCCCTTTGAGTTTTCTCATCTATAAAATCAGTGTGAAAATAGTAAATACCCCATAGGTGTGTGAAAAGTTAATTATAATAGCACAGAAGTACCTGGCATATTGGCTCATAGGACTCAGCTGTGTGGGCTGTTTCAATAGCAAGGGAGGCCCCTGGGGCCACAGGATGAAGAAGATGGAGCTTCCCAGGGGCTGCAGGTTTCCTCCTGTGGCAAACTCCCTCCAGCCCTCCAGCCACAGTGCCACTGAGGTGAATCACAGTGGTGTTTCCCTGGAAGACATGACATTGAAGTGGAGAAAGGGCACAGTGTGATACCGTCTTAATATCATAACATCTGCTGTGGTGCATTGCCTCACTCTGGCAAGGAGGCTTATCAAATAATCCCTGGCAAACTGCAGAGCTGATCTCCTTGGGTACTTCCCTCTACCCTCTATGGGTCTTTTTGGTTGTTTTTTTTTTTTTGGGGGGGGAGGGGTCGTAGCACTGCTTTTATCCCCTAAATAGCCCTACCATAGACTGGTGGCTCACCTAGACAGAACCCAAGCAGGAAGCAAATCTACATGAGAGTCTGCATGCTGCCAGAAACTCCTCAGAGCCACTCCAGAGAGGAAGAATCACCAGACTGCATGCTCCCAAGTAAGACTGCAGAGGAGCACTGCCCAGGTGGCCAGAGACAGGCCCCCTGCAGCCCTGAGCTCTCATCCCTGGGGCTGCAGCAGGACATGGCTGATCTTGGCTGCAAATGCCTGCTGGTCCCAGGGAGCAGGCCAACAGCAGGAGCAGAATGTCACCAGTCATGAGGTGGGACTACAGATGGCTTGAAGTGACATCACCCCTAAAGGCCCGGTGTGCATCTTCTCTTTCCAGACTAAGAAACCTGGGAGAGTATGAGGCCTCAAAAATCAGAATTGCCTTGAGGCTGAGCTTTCTTGCTCTCTGCATAGGACTTCCACTTTGGCCTGGAATGGATAAGAACCCCAAAGTTAGACGGATTTGTTGGCAAGTCTTCATTCTTATGCCTTCATCCTCTGGTTTCCTCTCTGCAGATGTTTTCCATAATACAGTACTGGTTTACAAGCTGCGAAATAGTCCACATTTAAATAACAATCAGGTTCCATTTTGAAAGAAAATAAAATTCACGAATGTTTTGCAGGTTGCTGCATTCCCACTTCTGCCTTCTGCTGTCTTGCTGTTTTTCTGTGAGCAGAAAACTGTCCTCCTAAAGCAGTAACCAGCAGCAAAAGCTTCAGGTCTTTGAGTTCCAAGTCCTTTGCCAATTTTTCTGTTTGATTGTTTGTCTTTCATTGATTCATAGGATTTCTTTATCCTTAATTGTTTTTGGATATCTGTGCAATGCAAGGATGCTTTCCCACCAGCAGTATAGGAGGGTTCCCTTTCCTCTACCTCCTCACCAGCACTTGTTTCTGGTCTTTTCAATATTGACCATTGTCACAGATGTGGTGTCGATTCTCATTTCTCTAATAATAAGTGAACATTTTTTATGTGCCTGATTGTCATCTGCATGTCTTATTTGGAGAAGTGTCTGTTTAGTCCTTCTGCCCGTTTTTCGGTTATTTGTTTTCTTTTTGTTGAGTTGCATGAGCTCTTTGTAGATTTTCAATATCACTCCCTTGTCAGATGTCCGGTGTGCAAATCTTTCTCTCATTCAGTAGGGTGTCTTTTCACTTTAATTACAGTTTCTTTTGCTGAGCAGCTTTTTAGTTTGATGTAGTCTCCGTTGTTTTCTGTTGTTTATCTTGTTGTCAGGGATGAATCCCTAAAGACATTACAGAAACTTATGTCATAAAATGTTGTGCCCATGTCTTCTTTTATGTATGTTATGGTTTCAGATCTCACCTCCAGGTCTTTTCTCCATTTTGAGTTGATTTTTGTGTATGATGTGAAAAAGTGGTCTAGTTTCATTCTTTTGCATATAGTGGCCCAGTTTTCCCAACACCATTTATTGAAGCGGCTCTCCTTATTGCAGTGTATGTTCTTGGCCCCTTTGTCACAGATTAATTGTCCATATAGGTGTGGACTTACTTCTGGGCTCTCAATGCTATTCCAGTAGTCTTGGTGTCTGTATTTGTTTCAGTTCTTTTTCTTTTTGTGTGAGAAATACTTTGATTACCCAGGGGTCTTTTGTGACTCCATATGAATTTCAATAATGTTTATTCCAGTTGTTTGAAGAATGCCATTGTTATTTTTATTGGAATTACTTTGTATTGGTATATTGCCTTGGGTAGGATTCCGGGAAAATGAGGTCTTTTTAAACTTAGACAAAGGCAGTGCCTCAGTTGTTACCGTTCACTATCTCGGTTCTGTACCCGTGTGCACATTTACAAAGCTACTCAAGTTTAGGGAAAAACATTGGAATTTATTTAACAAACAGGGAAAGGCAAAACATTACTAAAATTAACAGAGGTAAAACAAAAGTTACTAAAGTTAACATATGGCCATTTACCTTATTTAAAATAATGTCCAGTCCTTTAAGTTCCAAAAAGGTAATACAGATGGCGAGTTTACTTAAAATAAGGTCCAATCCTTTAAGTCCCAGAAAAGTAACAAAGATGGCGTGTTCCTGCCACTGCTGAAATGGAACTTGTCTTCCAGACAATAGGCCACAATTTCAACTCAACATCTTCTTTATTATGTTGATGAAGGTTTCCCGCCACAATGGCTTCTTCTTTCTTATGTGTACCGATCTGACTGCAGGCCAGGTTCCAACTTGCGAGGATGACACAGGACGCAACTAAAAATACTTTTAAAACTGCATTGCAAACAGCAACTACAGCAGCCAGACGGCCCATCCGACTGCACTCACGCATCTTGAAAGGCTCCTGCTTTGGGCCTCTGCCTTTTCTCTTCAGCTACTTACAAAGCCTCCAAAGTCTCTGGCCCTAAATCTTCATTTTTACCTCATGGCGAGCTATCGACTACTACTTTCCTTCTACATAATGACGTCTCCTTCTTCTAGTTCCACATAATGGCATCTGTCTCTCTCTTCCTTTGGGGATCCTATTTAAATCTCCTAGACCCCGCCTTCCTGTCCCAGATCTTGCGAAGCCCATCTGGCAGGGCTTCAGATCACCTGGCTGCAATTCACCTTTAGCAGTAAACCCTTGTAGGGGGCGCCAGTTCATCGGACTTTGACTCAGTCTGCTTACAGGATGACCATGTTGATAATGTTGAATCTTTCAATTTATAAAAGGGAATATCTTTCCTTTTTTTTGTAACTTCTTTTCCTTTTAACAGTGTCTTATAATTATCTTTGTATAGATCTTTGACCTCCTTTGGTAAGTTTTCTCCCAGGTATTTGATTTTTTTAGTGGGATTGTAAATGGGATTGTAAATGCTTTCTTCATTTCTTCCTCTTCTATCACAGTGTTTATAGGAAGGCAACTGATTTTTGTGCGTTGATTTTATACCCAGCCATTTTGCTAGACTGATTGTTTTCAATTGGTTTTCCCATGGAGTCTTTAGGATTCTTTATGCATATTACCATGTTATCTGCAAATAATAGTTTGGATTATTTTTTTTACACCTCTTTCACAAGTTGGATTCTTATTATATTTTTCTCTTGTCTAATTGCTGCAGCTAGGACTTTCAAAACCATGTTGAATAGTATG
Source organism: Scalopus aquaticus (assembly GCA_004024925.1). NCBI lineage: Eukaryota > Metazoa > Chordata > Mammalia > Eulipotyphla > Talpidae > Scalopus > Scalopus aquaticus. The sequence continues at coordinate 127,827 of PVIJ01002548.1, read as the reverse complement.
GTGAAAGTGGACATCCTTGTCTTGTATGAGATCTTAGTGGGAAAATTTTCAGTTTTTCATCACTGAGAATAATATTAGCTGTGGGTTTGTTGTAAATGGCTTTTTTATTAGTTAAGGTATGCTCTACTTACCCAGTTTTATGAGGGTTTTCATCATAAGTGGATGTTAAATCTTATCTAAGCTTTGTCAGCCTCTATTAATAATATCATGTAAATTTTATCTTTCTTTTTGTAGATGTGATGAATTATGTTGCTATGACTTTATTAAGGATTTTTGCCTATGTATTCATTAAGGAAATTGATCTGTACTTTTCTCCTTTGTGTTGTCTTTATTTGGTTTTGTTGTTAGAGTAGTGTTGAAATCTTAAAATGCATTTGGAAGTGTACCCTCTTTTTCCATATTTTTGGGAAGAATTTGAGCCAGGTAGCTATTAGTTCATCTTTGAATGTTTGGTAGCATTCACTTTTAAAGACATCTTGTCCTGAACTTTCTTTCTTTGGGAGATTTTTTTATTACACTTTTAATTTCCTTGCTTATGATTGGTTTGTTCAGGATTTGTATTTCTTCCCTATTCAGTCTCAGATGATTGTATAATTCTAAGAATTTGTCCATGTCTTTTAGGTTATTGAATTTTTTAGCATATAGCTGTTGATAGTAGTCTCTAATTATCCTCTGAATTTCAGCAGCATCTGTTGTAATTCTGCGGCATCTTTCATTTTTGATGCTATTCATCCCAAATTTCTCCCTTATTTTCCTAGTGAGTCTTGTAGGACTTTTGTCTATTTTGTTTATTTTTTCAAAGAACCAGTTTTTGGTTTCATTAATTTTTGGATTGTCTTTTTACTTCTATCCCATTTATTTCTGCTTTGAATTTTATTATTTTTATTCTTCTACTGACTTTTGGATTTGTTTGTTCTTCTTTTTCTAATACCTTGAGGTGAGAGAGAAGGTTATTTGTTGGAGCTCTTTCTTGTTTCTTGGTGTGGGCCTTTATTATGTGCTGCAGTATCTTTTCCTGGGTTGTGGTTTTGTCTGTTCATTTGAGTTATGTTCTGTTGGTGAAAAGAAATCTTTAATGTTAATGGAATGAATGTATTGATTTTTTTATGGTTTGCAGTTTTGATGTCTTTTTTAGGAAAGCAATGTCATAAAGCTGCTTTCTTTCATATTCATTTAAAACTTTTGACAGTTTTGAGGCTATAGCTATAAACATCTAGATTTCAGCACATGGTGTGTTTCTAATGTTTTGTTCCGAATTTTTGTACCTATGATCATGAGTAAGACTGGCCCAAGATTGTTCTTTCTCATACTGGCCTTTTCTGGTTTGGAGTTTCAAGGGTATACTGCCCTCATACAATGAGCTGGGAATGTGTCAGTTAGGGTGGCCCCAGTAAACAGAGGCACACTTGAAACATGAAACTTTATTTACAGAGGATATTCACAATGCCACAGGAGAAAAGGAACCCAGGGCATAGGGCATTACCTGCCCCTGACTGGAAGAAGACAGCCACGCCACTTCCAGGCCTGAAGGATGAAGCAAAAATCTAGAAGAGCCCAGGGAGCCTTATAACAATATGGAGAATGTTTACATTTCCTAAACAAACAAAATGAAAACATACACCCTGTGGAAGATCAAAGAACAAATACTGTGATCTCATTTACCCTCTGTCCTCTCCCTCCTGCTGGGCACCACATTGGCCTAATACAACAGAAAGTCAGAGGGCGTAGGACCTCCACATAAGCCAACATTCTGCCACAGGGTAACAGAGAGAAGGATGTAAAGGGCATTAGGGAGCCAAAGGATTAGTACAAGGAGAATTCCCACTGCCATCATTCTCTGGAAGAGCTGGAAATTGATATGGTAGACATATCAATAGGTAGAGAAACCTATTGATATGGTAGGACAAACATCTAATTACAGAGCATCTAGTCTTTGTCATACGAGTCACTCTCTCCTCTGTCATCTGTACCTGTCCTCCATCTTTGAAGTCCTAGGACCTTACCTCATTCCTTAGCTCAGGATATATACCCACATTTGTTTTTCCCTACTATTAATCTGTCTGATATTATTATTACTATTATTAAATTTATCCATTGTCTAGATGTCTATATATAACTCTGGGATTACATTTTTATTCCTCCATATGAGTACATGCTTCACCCCCCCTCCAATAAAACTTTGATTTTAATCTAGTTGCTTAACCAACCTGAGAAGAAACCAGAGGAATGGGGGACATTTTCTCTCTTGCCCTCTTAAGTGTTTTTGGATAAAAAGAATGGCTTTCACTCTTTCCTGTCTTCTAAAGCCAAACACACTGAATAAGGCCTAGTTTTGTCCAGATGCCTCTGAGCCAATCTTGCATTGTAGATTGAAGCTGAGATGTCATTAGTAGAAGTGGCTAAAGATAGGGAAGGGCCCCTCAGGTGCCAGGACCCACTGAACGCTCCAGCAACCAGAGTGGACCTGGATGGAGACAGGTTCCCTCAAACGTGATGTGGTAGTTTTAATATATCTGCAAATACTTTGAGAACCTCCCCTTGAATATGGATGAACTGCAGTGATTCTCTTCAAGAAAACAAAAGTGATACATTGGAACTTTGAAGACTGGGTCATATAAGTTATCCAGTTGCTGCTGGCTCCCCTCCCCTAGCACCTTCAGAACCCTGATCACCACAAAAGAGACTAGGAGAGAGATTCGAGACTGACTCCTCTTGAGTCTTCCCACCCCATACACCAGGCTTGTGCAAGAAGAAATCTCTTGGCTGAAAGACTCATATGAGGACCAACATGTGTGCCCAATCAGCCCTATGAATCATAACTGATAATGATAAATTATGTCTGAAATGGTAACTAGAAGCCTAAGTTTACAGTTATCCACAGATGAGAATGTCAGTTTATGAATTTGTAATGAACACCACAACCATCCCTCCAAGGGGAACAGACATGCCTGTTGGTCCTCAAGGCATACTCTTCTCATTTTAGTTTGTGTCCTCCCAGAAGAAGGTCTTGAGAAAAGGATTTAGTGAAAGCAGTTTATCCCAATAAAGTGCTTCCCCCTTTAATTCAACCTGCCTGTAGGACTCAGCTCTGTCCATACAAATTTTATATATTTCCCCCACATTGGAGTACTTATACAACCTTTGTACAAGTGGTGGTACCCAGACTGCGATCCTCTAAGGGGCCTAAATAAAAGTTTTCTGCTCCTGTACACATAAGGCTTGGCTCATTGTTGGATTGTAACTAAACAACAGATCACCTCTCAGGGTGGGGAATTGGACACTTAACATTCCAATCTAGCCTCCCATGTATTCATTCCGACTGAGTGTCTCTGTGTTCACTGAGATGTGCTCATAAGTCTGTATGTTCTGCTTACTTTTGCCTCGTCAAGGATGCAGGATCCTTCTTTCCTGCTCCATCGTCCCCCAAACTCTGAAGTCTTTTCCTACTTTATTCCAAGTGTACAGTGGGCTGAAAGGTGAGATGTATATAGGTCAAAACTAGCCAATAGAAGTTCATTCAATTACAAACGGTCAACAAATTGTTACAAAAGTCATGTTACTGAAATAAAATTAGTCATTTCCTATTAATTTGTATGCGTTACTCTCCTTTTGCACTTTCTTTGAAGAGTCCTCATTAGTCCCACTAGTCAGTCTTTATTATGTGAAGTTTTTCTCTGCTCTGCCACCTCCCCTCACCTAGTCTTTAGGAGAAGAAAACATCACTCTATACAAAAATTAAGGTTTGGGTGTGGACCTGAGGCAGGGTGGGAGTGCCACAGCTCTCTTGTGAGAAAGAAGAGGATGAATGAAATACCCCAACACATCAGAAATGTGAAGACATACTCTTGCCACCCTTGAATGCAAGTCCTAGTTTAGAGGAAGCAGTCCATTCTACCTCCTTTTCAACTAACTATAGATTTGATAATGGTTGTATACTTTAGAGCAAGAGCAGAGGGTTCTTTTAAAAATATACAGTTCCTACACTGTATCAGGAGATCCTGATACAAAGGGCTAGTGACTTGAATCATTATTTCTTGAACATCCTTTAGGGTTCCTGCCAGGAGCCAGGTTCTGGAACTGCTTCAGTCAACATAATGATGCTGCACTTAAGAGTTTTTGAGTTGGCCCCACTCCGTCGAATCCCAAGAGACTTCTACTTTTCAAATGCTTATGTCCACTTTTTGTAGTTTTCCATTTTACTCCTGCATTTATTGTCACTTTCAATTTCCTGTGCCTTCTTCACTCACACTTCTTTAAAATCACACAAATTAAGTTTTTAAAGTTATAGTAATATATGTAATTATTATTATAGTCTGCATGAAGTCTGAGATTTCCATTTCTAGAGTGTCCTGCAATGTGAACTCTAACAAATGTTTTACTTTTCTTTCTAGGAGTTTGGCCCTTTATCTCTTACTCTCTAAAGACAAGCTTCATTTTCTTAAGTATATTTTGTAAGCCAGTGCCCACAGTGTATTTATTAATAGCTTGAAATTGTCACAAGTTCTCATTTGGCAGTGATTTTTTTTCATATTTGCTTCACAACCTCTGCTTGAACATCGCCAAATGTAAATGGTCTAGACATTGTATTAAAAAAATAACTCCCTAGGGAACAGGCCTGGAAATTTTTGGCATACAATAACATCTACCTATGGATAATTCTCCTAAGAGACTTTAAGTCTTCCTGGCAGGTAGGAATTGTCCCAGGAGATCCAGCCCCTATGGCCAGCATTATGTAAAGGATATGAGCGCTCAATGACTCACATCCATTGATAAGAATTCGGTCAACAAAAGGAGTGGATTATGTATATACTGTATATACAAAACTCCTTTTTATGAGGACTAATAAAGTGGCAATATGGGGAGAGAGAAAAATAATTGTGAATTTATATTGGGTAACATGATCCATTCTTTACTGGAGATAAAAATGACTCTTTCAGTCCAGCTGTTGCTGGGGGTGGGTGGAAGGTTATCATGTGGTTATTTCAATTGTTTTGGGTGCCTGCATGAAATTTCCTTCTGTGAAATTTGAGTTTGGGCTCAGAGTTCCAATCCGTTATCCTATTGACCTATGTCAGTCAGGCTGAGCAGAGATTCTGGGACCAATCTGATGTTGCGTGTTTTAGGTTAACTTTACTGGAAGACAAGTATCATTTACTTTCTCAGCAGACTTAAACAATTAAAGTACACCTGACCTGGGATCCCCACAGAGGGTCACGCCTCACTCTTGCTCCAAAACCCTGTGTAAAGGTGGTCCGCACCTTTGGATCCCACCGGTTTAGCCCTGCAGCCTTCTGGGAACTGTAGTTGACGTCTCGCTCACGTCCGCCGCCAGAGCAAAGCCTGGAACTACAACTCCCGATAGGCCTTGCGCGTGCGCCTGCGCCTCCACCCCACCCCCAGTCACTGCCAGAGGAGAGTGAAGGCGCGGAAGGCTAGTCTGAGTCGCTCCGCAGTTTGTGGCGGTGCAGGCGAGATGGACAACGCCGGGAAGGAGCGTGAGGCGGTGCAGCTGATGGCGGAGGCCGAGAAGCGAGTCAAGGCCTCCCACTCCTTCCTTCGAGGGCTGTTTGGGTGAGCGCCAGATCGCGCGTACCCGGAGGGGGTCTTCGCTATTCGCTGGAGCCCTGCACGCGCCCCCTAGAACCCAGAGAACGCCCCACGGGCCTTCAGTCTGCTCGCACCTTTCGGAGATCCCCTGGGAGCCCCAGAACTACCCTCACGATCCCTCCAGAAGTCCCCACAATCCACCCCGGACTCGCCCTCCTGAACCCCCAGAACGTCCCAGGGGCCCTCCGCTCTCGTGCGCTCTCCAGAGATTCTGTAGAGCCCCCAGAGCCCTACTCCCAGATCTCTCCACGCCCCTTCGGGTCCCACGCTACCCCTTGATGGTGGGTCCCTGGCCTCTCCCGTCCGCGCCATCTCGGGTTTTGCCTGCCCCCCTTCCCCGGGCCGTGGCGAAACCGGTTTCTTTTTTCGCCGCGGTTCAACCCGCACGCTGGAAACACCCGGTGTTTGGTAGGCTTGTGCCAGGCGCGGGAGGAACAGGAGGGGGAGAGTCGGGGACCCCTGCACCTGGCCGGCGCTTCTGGAGGCGTCCGGCTGTGGGCCCGGAGAGGAGCAGGTAGCTGCGGCGCCACCTTTCCAGCGGTGGTGTGCGGGTTTGCCTTCTGCGAAGTAGACGTGTAGCAAATAGACGCTGGATAAATGAATACGTTTTCTCAGCATAGTACTTTCCCTTCGCCAGAGATTGATGTAATAGCTGGGGCCTCCCGTTTGATTAAAGATAACGCAGCTTCTGCGTCTTTTGGGAATCCCACTAATTTCCAGGATTTCCATGTTTTCCTAGGAAAGGTCTTAAATTCGGGACCTTCTCAAAAGCAGAGCCTGCACTGACAGCTCTTGTAAGAATCCTGGGCGGCTGAATATGTGAATGATTCAGCTATTTATGATGAGAGAGGCAGAAAATTTCGTGGTGGTTTTTTTGTTTTTCCCTTTGGAAGTGAGAGATCCTCTGCCCACACCAAGAGCTTGTGTTTAATCCTGAGAAGGACCTGTGGTTCCTATGAGCTATTGTATTAGGGACAGTTTTAATTCTGTATAAATTCGGTTTGGAATCTTCATGTTTTGCCACCTTCCATTCTTTTCGCTCTGAGTTACAGTACTTTCCTGTTTGTTGATATATCTTAAAAAAAAGCTTAAGTGCTGGTTTCATGCAGTATCAAAGAAGATAGAAGTACCTGTCTCAAGAACCTCTCAGAGGGCATTTATTCCAACTGGTTTCTAAATATCTCATGTGATGTATAATTTGGAAATGTAACAATGAATTATGTTTGTTCCTCTTAAAAATTAGGGCAGTGCATAAGGAGCACTGCTTATTACTTGATGTTAGTAACTCCTTTTTCTGATTCACCAAACATTTAAAATTTACCCAGGTAAAATGTAATGTCACAGCACCTCATTCCAGGTGGTCATCTTAATGTCACAATATATTTCAAGTCAGGATGTGCTTCTCTGGAAGAGACTCTAATGAGCATAGGAAAAGGACTTGACAGCACTTGATGCTTACCCCTTTTTTGTGAAAAGGTGTTGCGTGGTTGCTTTTGTGTAAGTAGGCCAAACCTTGAGCCAATAATCCTAAAAGGATTTTGATCCTTTTTGTTTTTAAAGAAACACCTCGTCTTGCCACTGGTTGTCAGTCACTTATTTGATTGACAGGCTGGATAGGAAGACTTTCCTCTTCTCTGATCACATCCACTTTAGCATGGATGTCATTGTTTAACCTGGAGACAGCAGGGCACTTTATTATCCTGATTCTGGGACCAAGGACTAAATTATTTCACCTTTCTGAACCCCAGTTTCCTGTTATAAAATTGGGGTAATAATAGTACATTTAATCCTAAATCATACAGTATTGTAAATTAATGTTATCTCACTACAAAAAATAAATTTAGATACATGAAAATATGTAATGTAATATTTTACTTAATAAAGAAATTTTAATAGAATCAATAGTACATTTCATACTTTGTGACAGTTCAATGAATTTATGCTTGTAAAACATTTAGAACTGTTGAAGACAGTGATTATGAAATATTAATTAGCATATTCATCAAAATAGCCCCAGTTATTTTTTTATCAGGGAAGCAGAGAGCTGGACAGATTGACTTTTCCAGGATTTCAGAGCCAAAGACCTTTTGGACTTGTATCCTATGAAGACTGTTATTTTCAGTAATACTTGGCTCTAAAAGGCTTGGGGAGGAAGAATACACAGAGTTCTGTGAGTTTTAATAGTATTATATAATTATTTAAAGCCAACCAGCCTTGTTTTTCTCTAACTTACAATGGGAAGACAGATTCTCTCACTTTCAGATATATTTTTTTTTTTTAAAGATTTTTTTTATTTTTTATTTATACATACAAGCTGGGGTACAGGCCAGAGGCGTGGGGCGGCGAGAGGGTTCACCAGAGACGGAGCGGGGAGCAGAACAGGCAGATCAGAAATACACTGCTGAGGGGAGCAGCGGGCAAGGCAGGAGAGGTCTGCCGTGCCATGTGGGATTCTCCCCGGCCGGGCGTCGAGCTCGCGTCGCCGCTGCAGACAGCTCCACAGCGCAGCGCCCAACCGCTGCGCCACCGGGGAGGCCCCTCTCACTTTCAGATATTTAGAGTCCTGTATTATATCTGGTATCACTTACCTTGATCATCACCCTTCTAAGCAGGAATGTGTGTTGGTACACCCTGCCCCCCTTTCCTTAGACATAGAATTTCCCGTTTTTGTTGCTACATGTTATCCTTTAACTGCATTTAGTTTATCTCCATGTCATCAGACTCCTGAATTAACAAAACAGACATACCAATAGGAATATCATCAGTATCATCTGAGCTCACACAACTGAAGAGCTGACCAAATCATGCTTAAAAGGGAGTGTTGTGAGAATGTGGCAGTCATTGAAAGGTTCTCAGTATATTGTGATGTTTCACCTCAGAGTCATTGTCAGTATCCTAATTGCAGGTTAAAACCCATGAGCAGTTCATCTCCTGTTTCACTCAGTGTTTATCCACCACCCTCACTGGTTTTTTGATAATACTATATTCTCACTACGATGCTATAACTCTTCCTTTTTTTGTTGCTTTCAGTAAAATTAGATGAAAATGTGCATTGAATATTCCCCCAAAAGTCATGTGTTTCTTCTCTAAGTCTTAACTCCCTTCTCTATACAAGTCACACTGTTCTTCCCCACATCCTTCCTACAGGAAAAGAGCTGTTGATTGCTGCAGCCATCGCAAGAAACCACTGTTAGGGATGTTCTGTTTTGCTGCTTGACTGCCAGTTAAACAATGAAGTGCTTTTGTAATTGTGAAATAAGTTGAAACTTACTCTTTTGGAAAGGCTTCGCGTAATATAGTAAAACTACCGCTCAGAGTAGTGTTTCATTGTTTGCAGAGATGAGCTATATTAAATTGTGAAGTTAATTTTACATTCTAATTTACGTTCTAATTCTAATTTTACATTCTAATTTAGGATCTTAATTAAGTGCTAGTATGATCTTAAACTGGCCTATGTCTGACAGTAAGATAGTTTTGAATTGTAAAGGCCTTTATTAACTAGCCTCTCATTTTGTTGCTGGTGGGCCAGATTGAGGATAATCTGCATAGTGCACGTTGAGGAGAGGGGCTGTTTAATAAGAGTGCTAATGGGAAGATATTCTAGGTGGTTAAGGCTGTCTTATTTTAAATGTTCCCCAATTTCAAAGCTTCTGAAAGTGCCAGAAATCTGGCAGTGTCAGAGTAAATTTAATGAAAGACCCTATTGGGTTGTGTTGCACTAATCATGAGTCTGTCATTTTTTAACTGCTTGTGAAAATTGGAAACCTTGTGTCTGAAGCTTTGTAGGGCATTCATTCTCAATATTCTTCACTCAGTATTAATTGACAAAGATTGTGTTTAAGTTTTGCCAAAATATGGTGGGAACATGCAAATGGCCTTTGTAAAGCATTTACAACGTGAAGGGAAGTTCATGTCACTTCAGTGTTTTACTTAAATATGTGTTTATTATAACACTATAAATATGTGTTGTTCTATGCTTGGTAGGAAATTGCAAAGAGAGTACTAACTAAAAGGTTTCAATTGAAAAGTAAATGTTCAGATGTAAATTGAACTTTAAAAAATCATTAAACCTAAATTTTCTTAAAGATAGGTGGTGTAGTATAAGAAATATATTAACTTATAATAGAAATAGAATAGTATCATGTAATCTATATATTGGTTATTTTAGATATGATGAAACATTATATATGAACTATAATAATGTGTATTGTTGTATATTGAAAGACCAAATAGAAGCCCTGGTTCTCAGATTTACTAGTTTGGTGACCCTGTTCAAATAAATGGTACTCAACCTTTTTGTTTTGTTTTGTTTTTGTTTTGTTATTTTTTTATTTTCGGCTTTCAAATGGGCAGAGGAATAGAATCTGCTTTTCAGTGTTGTAATTGAGTAAGTTGCACAGAGCTACATTACTGTTAATTATAATCATTTGATTTCTAATTTTGGTGTCAAGTTACAGTTTGTGTGTCAAACAATAAACTATTACCAGATTGTCCTTTTTCTGTTTGTATTCTTGCAGTGTTCACCATATATTCTCACATTCTAGTGAACCCTGTGAGGTACAGAATTGTTTAGAAGAGTTGTGGAGGATCCTGTGGTATGTGGCTCAGAATGTAAACTCCCGGCAGGCAGTCAGCCTATTTTCTTACTGTGCCTGACACCTTGCCAGCATGTGGCAGGTGTTAGCTATTTGGTGCAGATGGGTGGAGAGAATGGATGCACCTATGCTAATACCATTTACTCTTTTGTCCAGTTTTCAGTAGCAAAGGCAAACAACGTGAAGGGAAGTTCATGTCACTTCTGTGTTTTACTTAAATATGTGTTTATTATAACACTATAAATACATGTTTTTCTATGCTTGGTAAGAATTGCAAAGAGAGTACTAAAAGCTTTCAATTGAAAAGTAAGGTTTTCTTAAATTTTATTCCCTAAAATAATTTTTTAACTGTTTCTTTTTAATTCTTCTGTTAGTACAACCATAATTTTAAATTTTAAAGTACTTCTTCCTGATTTATTAATTTTAAACATTAGTTAATTTGACTGCTAAAAATTACAGGCAATATAACATAGCTTCCATGGCCTTGCATTGTCTCCTTTACTTTCTCATTTTACTTAGCTGTATCTCAGTCTCTAAGTATCATTTTTTATATGTCAGTAACATATTTAAACCTGTGATTCTACTTTTAAATATTTTTAGATTTCTCTATTTCTGTGAGTGATAGAGTAGCCAGGTACATATTGTCCAAACTGGGATAGTTGTGAGATGCCAAGAAAATGGGTATAAACGAAGTATGTCTGCAGGCACGACACAGGATCACCCTCGTTACAGGATACTTTATACTCCAGTCTGATGCTTCCACTTTGTGTTCGTTTAATTAGATGACAAAAATCAGTAAAACATTTGTAGCTTCAAAAAAGTTTTAGTAACTGTTAACTTAGAGTTCACAATAGGGAAACTTGGAAGTAAAATTTCAGAATGTTTACCATTTTTATATTTAAATGGCACTTATTGTAAGTAAGGACGATTTAGTTAAAATTAACAAATTGTTAGATCAACCCTTTCTTGGATTAAATATATATTTTTTCATGGTAAGGAAATACCGCTTCTTTTAATGTGTGTCTTCATTAGGTGTTGAATACAGGGTTATGTTTTGAAGGCTTTTTCAATATCTGATGTGCTAAAAAATGGTTTTGCTTCTTGATATTAATGTGTTAATAAATGGATATCTTCATTTTGAGCTGTCCTGGCATTCCTTGAATAACCACTTTGGATTATAATGTACAATTTTTTAATAGACTATTGCATCTGTTTTAAAATTTTTTATTTTGAATTCTACCTACTACGCTCTTGTATAGTCTTTATCAAGTATTGCTATTGTAAGTATGTCATAAAAAGAATTAGGTAGTTCTTTTTATACCTATGCTCTGGTCTTTGAAGGTTTAAGTAGAATAGCCTTATTGTGAAATCCATGTCCAGTTTTGGGGTGGGTTTTTCTTTGATCATTTTCTCCTTCTTTGGAATTTCAAATGTTTTAAACTCTCTGTGCTATCAAGGTCAGTTTGGTAAATTGTATTTTCATAGGAAAGTTATTCATTCAAAATTTATTTACGTATCTGTACAGAGTAGTTTTTTTTATTTAAAATTTTTCTTGATGTCCACAGTTATTTCCTTCTCACTTCTTTTGTATTGTACTTTTCACCTTTTCTGTTGACTTTTCTTTCTTTCCTAAACAACAAATATTTTGAATTATTAGTTCTACTAGTTTTCTGCCTTGTTAATTTCTGCTTTTGTCTTTTTAGCTTGCTTTTGTTTTTCCCCCCTTTTTTGTGGGGGGGAGCGGTTGGAGAGTGATATTTAACTTACTTTTTCCATTATTGAGTTTATATGGATCCAATTATTTATGGATGAATTTTCCGTTTATGTTTCGATTGTATCCCATAGATCTTGTTACCGTGTGTGTGTGTGTGTGTGTGTGTGTGTGTGTGTGTGTGTGTGTGTGTGTGTTTAGTTTTTCTCCTTTTTGACCCCAGAGTTGTAAGGGTTTTAAGTAGGAGTGCCCTTTGGTATATCATTAATTTCTAGTTATACTTCATTATGATCATAGAACTTATTAAGGATTTCCCTGACACCTAATGCATGATTAGTGTGCACTTGAGAAGGTGAATTTTGTTATCAGTTATTGGATGTTATCATTGTAGGGTTTGATAGAGATCCCTAAGTTCTAGTTAGTTATTGACTATGTTTACTTTCATATCTGTGTTTATTGTTTTGTCTACTTGATCTGCTTTAGAGTAAAAGGGATTTATTAATGTCTCTTAAGTGTATTTCTATCTTGTGTCTTATAGTTTCTGCTTTATGGAAGTGGTTATTGTGTTTTGGTACCTAGATACAGTGAACAAAACTCCATTATAAATTGTACCTGTAGCATTATGAAGTGAATTTACTTCATTTGACACTCTTGATCCCAAATTCTACCTGTCTGATCCCGTGGTAGCAGTTCCTGCTTTCTTGATGTTTATGTTTGTCTGCTGTAGGACTGTATTATATAAGAGGATTATACACCTGTCTGTTGGCATGTGACCATGCTGCCCAGCTCTGGGAAGAGTGCACCCTGCATTCCCTGCTCCTTCCCCTTCCTCCTGAATCCAGTCTTGGCCTGAGACTGACTTGAGGGAGTATGAATGAAAAGGGCACATGCCCTGTCTGAGCAGAGGCTACATGCCCATCCCTCCTTACTTCTGCCATAGCTTTTTTTCCTCTATAATGGAAGAAAGGTATATCCCAGTTGGGGCTGTGTGCCAGAATACAGAAAGATGACCCATGGAGATCGAACAAGCAGTCACAGCCTGCCTACAACAACAGATGAAGTGAGCCAGAGAGAAGCGGGATACTTGGGGGTTATTTGTTGTTGTATCAAAAGCTGGGTGATCTATTTGGTACACTTTCAACCATTTCTCCCTAAACCTTTCAGAATAGTTTTACTTTAGTTGTATCTCTGGTACTGAGCAGAGTTGGGTCTTGTTTACTGAGCAAATCTAAACACCCATTACATTATAGGTATAACTGATAAGTATTTTTAATTGTCATTTTATTATGAGTTTGTATTTATTATGTATGATGTTTTGTCTCTAAGTTTTCTTTATCCGATCTCTGTTTTTTATTTTTGGAAAGTTTTGCTTTTTGTTGTACTAGTTAGGTATAGTATAGTATATAGGTAAGTATGGTATGGTATGGTAAGGTATGGTATAGCATAGTTTAGGTAACTAAACTATAAATCTTTTTGTACTCTAAATCTTTAATCCCCTTAGTGCCATTTCTTTACTTAGGCATCTGATTTTTATTGTTGTTGTTGTTGTTATTGTGTTTGATTTTTTTGTTTTTTGTTTTTTGCTCTGGAAAACAACCATTCCTTTATGCCAGTCAATGAGTATATTCTGCTTCCTGCTTTGGCCAGGGTATGTATGTGTTTTTAGTTATTTGTACTGGATGGCTTTGACTGGCTATCTTAATCATTGAGTTACACCTTTTTCCTCCTTCCTGACCTTCTTGAAATCTGTTTCCTGTGTTGCCTTGCTTTATATGTTATTGAAGTCTCATGCTAAACTGATTTTCTTATTTTTGTAAGTGACTTTCTTATTGCCTGGGAGCCCAGAGGTTTTCTTTATTTATAAAATCTATCAATAATAGTCTTAGTAGGATATGTTTCACAATAGACTATTCTGGATCAATTTTTCCTGTGACATAGTTCCTTTAGTATTTAGATTCAGACCTTTTGTTGCCATAAAATTTTCTGAGACTGTAATTCTAAATATTCTTTTTTTTAATATATGTTTTTTATTTATATCCTTTACATCATTGTGTATTTCCCGTAGGTTACCGACCACCGATTAACCAGTGAACCATCACCATAGTCCCTTGTGCTCTTCTCTCCTCTGTTCTGATCCCTTTTCCTCTCCCTCCCTTGCAGAATGTCTCTTAATTATGGTTGCCTGCTAGTTTTCATTATTATTATTATTATTGCTTTTTTACCCCTTGATTCCTTATTTGGTTCCCCTATAGTCCTCCTGTAAATGAAACCATTTGATGTTTTCCTTTTTCCTTCTGTAATTCCAAATATTATTTCAGTGTTTTTTCAGTCCCTTCTTCAGGGACTCTGGTTACTTGGATATTGGCTCTTTTTGCTTATCTATATCACTTTTTCCCTGGTCTTTTTCCCTCCTTTATTTCATTTCCATTCTCTTGGCATTTTTCATGTTTGTCATTAGTGTCAGTAAAATCTGTTCTTCCCTTCTTTGTGTTATAGTTAAGATTTCATTTCTGAGATGATTTGGTCTTTGTTTTCTTCTAGAATTGAAACAAGATTTCATTTGTCTTTTTTTTTATACAAAAGTTTTGTTTTTGGCAGTTTATGGGAGATTATATCTGTCTACTCCTTGTTGATCTGTGGAGTATATGTGGGCAAATTTGTTTTTAGGCAGCCAACATTATCTTATGGGAATCACAGAATTGTCAGTGTTTTTTGTTTTTTTTTTTGAAGATTGAAGCTCACTTTAGAGATTGAATTTTTATAGATTGAAATAAATATAAAAACTTATATTGGCAAATCCTTTTGTATGTGACAGTCATTCCTGAGTTTATCTAGTAATTTTTATCTTTCTTACGTGTTTAAGAATTTTGACTTCTTTTATGAACCAATCTGTATCCCCTCTGTAAGAGAAGGTTAGTGCCCAAATCAAATTGATGCTTTGGGACTATCACCAAAATTAGTTCAATTCTTATAAGCTTCACTTCAGGTAATTACGTTTACCCCCTCTTCCTCCCCAACACACTATTTCTTGGGTCTCCTTGTCCGTTTTCCCTACCACTTCCCCCAGGGCAGGTATACACTTCAGAGCCCTGTAGATATTTATTGGTGTCCACTAGTGTTTGAAAGTGTTTTTACATTGTGGAATTACCTGCTAAATGAATGTCCAATATTTGTTTTTTAAACATAATTCTCTCAAATTCCCTCCGTCTGTTGAAAGTAGCTGCATTTCATCCTTTCTTACATTATCTTGATCCCATTTATCTATAGAAGGAGATTTAGGCTAATTCAGTATCCTAGCTATTATGACTACGTTGTTGTGAATATTGTTGGATATATGGAATTGTTTCCTGATGGTTTCATATTCTGTGGATATAGTCCCAAAGGTGGGATTGCTGGTTGGTTTGGCTTTCTCATTTTTAATTTTTAAGCTAAATCCAGGTGCTTTCCATAATGGTTTCACTGGTTCACATTCCCACTAGCAGTGAAATAGGATTCCTTTTTCTCTGCATCCTCTCCAGCACTTGTTAGGGGTCTTTTTAACACGCGTCGTTCTCAGGGGTGTAAGATGATTTCTCATTGTGGTTTTAACTTGTTAGAAGTGACATTTTTTGATCCTTTGGCCTTTTGAATGTACCCTTTGGTGAATTGTCTGTTCATATCTGCTGCCCATTTGGTTTTTTATTGTTGAATTATGTAGGGTTTTTTTTTTAAATCTATCTTGGATACTAATCCCTTCCCACTTATGTTGTGTGTAAGTATTTTCTCTCATTCACTAGGGTGTCTATTTGATCATCTTGTGTTTTCTTTCTCTCTCCAGGAGTTTAACTTGAGGTAATCCCAATTGTTTATTTTTGTTTTTAATTCCCTTGCCATTCTGTTTGAATTACCAAAAATATCTTTATTGTTGCTATCATGGAATGCATTGCCAATGATCTCTCATATGTATTTTATTGTTACAGGTCTTATATGTAAATAAATTTTTAATCCATGTGGACCTTAATTGTATACATGGTATTAGCAAGTAATCCAAGTTCATTCTTTTGTGTGTGGCTTTTCAATTTTCCTAGCACCATTTATTAAAGACATTACCCATTTTTTGGTCATGGATGATTTATTACAGATTAGGTACTAGTATATGCATGTGTTTATCTCTGGGCTTTTGATTCTGTCAGTTTTTGTGTCAGTACCGTATTGCTTTTAATACTGCTGCTATATAGTAAAATTGAATTTAGATAACCTGAGACCTCCACTCCTCTTCTTTTTTCTCAGGGTTACTTTTGCAATTTGAGGCCTTCTGTGGTTCCATATAAATTTCAATATTTTTTCTTCATTTTCTTTGAAAATTATTGCTAATATTTTGATGAGGATTGCATTAAATTTGTAGATCATTTTAAGCAAAATGGTCATTTTGAGTGTATTGATTCTCCCCACTCATGAGCATAGACTGTCTTCTTCCATCTCCTATGTCACTAAGTCCCTTAATAACATCTTATAATTATCATTGTAGAACTTTTAGCTCCTTTGTTAGATTGATTCTAAGCTACTTACTTCTTTTTGAAGCAATTATAAATGGAGTTATTTTCTTAATTTCTTTTGCTTCTTGCTTATGAAAATATGTTTTTTCGTATGTTGATTTTCTAGCCTGCCACTTTGCTGCATTCATCTGTTTCTGATAACTTTTTGATGAAGTCTTTAGGATCTCATATGTATCATATCCTCTGCAAATAATGATAGTTGCACTTCTTTTCCTACTTAGATTTTAATTTTCTGTGTTTGTCTGATTGATAGCTTTGGCCAAAACTTTTAGTACTAAAGTAGAAATGGTAACAGTGGACATCCTTACCTTGTGCCAGATCTTACTGGATATCTTTCAGTTTTTCACCATAGAATCATATTGGCTGTTGATTTGTACTGTGTTGCCTTTATTATATTGAGGTAGTTTTCTTCTGTTCCCAACTTGGTTAGAGTCTTATCGTAAATGGTTGTTGAAACTTATCAAATACTTTCTCTGTAACTATGTAGCTATTGGTATTATCATATGATTTTAATCTTGTGTTGATATGATTATTACATTAATTGGTTTATGTAAACCATTCTTGCATCCCTGAGATGAATCCCACTCTATCATGGTGTATAATCCTTGTGATATACTGTTAAATTAGATTTGCTAGTATTTTGTTGAAAATTTTTGCATTGATGTTCATAAGGGATATTGGTCTGTAATTTTCTTGTGCTGTCTTGTCTGATTTCAGCGTAAGATAATGTTGGCATCATAAAATGTATTAGGGAACATTTCTTCTTGTTAATTTGAGCAAGGTGGGAATTAGTTCTTTAAAATTTGATAGAATTTATTTGTAAGTCATCTGGTCCTAGGCTTTTCTTTCTCAGAAGATTTTTTATTAGTGTTTGAGTTTACATGTTTGTGATCAGTTTGTTTCATTTGCAGTTCTCTTCCCCCTGAAGATGGCTTTTGCTGCATCCCAGAGATTCTGGTAATTTGTATCATTATTTGCATGCATTTGAAGGTATTTTTATGTTCTGCTTTGATTCTTCTTTTATCCAATTGCTGCTGTATTCATAGTTTTTCCTGTTTTTTTTCTTACAGTTCTATGGCATTGTGAACAGAGAAGGTCAGGGCATACTTTTTTTAGTGTTGCCTGTTTATTTTTAAATTAATTTATTTTCTTACATTGTTAATTTGGGACTGTATTTGATTTCTCCCTCAGGTGTCATCCCAGTAGTTCTCCCACTGTCACAGCACCCATGATCCATCTCCATGCTCTCCCCTCCCCTGTATCGGCCCTCTTCTCTCCCCCTTCCTTGCTGGATGCCTCAGGTCTGGGGTCAGCTTGCAAGTTTTGTCTTTTTCCTGACCCTTGTTTGGTTCCTCTATATTCTGCATATATGAAATCATATGAATTCATTCAATATTTATCTTTTTCCTTCTGACTTGGTACTAAGTATAATTTTGGTATTTGTGGTTTTCCTGACAATTGACTTATGTCCCAAGATATGTTCTCTTGACAGTGTTCTTTGTGCCCTTGAAAAATAATGTTTATGCAGCAGTTCTTGTGTGAAACGTTTTGTATATGTCTGTTAGACCTATTTGGTCTAGCTCCTCCTTTAAAGCTGTTGTTTCCTTATTTTACTTTGTCTCATTGATCCATTATTGTAAGTGGGATATTAAGTTTTCCTAGTATTATTTTGCTGTTATCAGTCTCTCTCTTTAGTTCTGTTATTGTCTCATGTATCTGTTTTCCATCATTCAGTACATATATATTTATGAGTACCATTTCTTCCTTTTGTATTTGCCCCTTAATCATGGTGTCTTTCTTGATCTCTTACCTTCTTTTTTTTTAAAGAATTATTTATGCATACAAGTGCAGGGGTATAGGCCAGAGGGGTGTGTGTGGAGGGGGGTGGTGAGAAGATTCACCAGAGACAGAGTGGGGAGCAGAACAGGTGAATTGACTGAAATGCACTGCTGAGGGGAGCAGCATGCTGCACCATGTGGGTTAGCTCCCTCGGCAGGGATCGAACTCATGTTGCTGCTGATAGTTTGATAGTGCTGAGAATTAACCCCTTGTGCAACTAGGGAGGCCCACTTACCATCATTCTTAATTGAACGTCTGTTTTATTATATATAGATATAGTTGTCCTTGACTTTAATTTTTGGCTGCCATTTGCTTCTCCTTCTCCCCACCTTTAATTCTAAATCTGTGCTCGTCTTTGTTGGTAAGGTGAGTTTCTTGTATATAGCAGAAGATTAGACTTTGTTTAGAAAGTCATTCAGCTACTGTACATCTTTTAACTGGTGAGTTCAGGTCATTTCAGGTGATTATTGAGATATAAATGCGTGTTGCCATTTATTTATGTTTTTGGTTTTTGTTTTGTCTTATGTTTTTGATTTTCCTGAGGACTTCTGTCACATTTTGTTTATGTTCCATTTCTATTGTCTTATGTGTTACTTCTGTTATTTTTTCTTTGAGGGTTCTGCTGAGGTTAGTATATGATGAACTATTTATGTGACTCATTGGACTGTCTTGTCTGAATGGTTCTAGTGCGCCACATTTTCCCTTTCCTCCTCCTCCATATTAAGCAATTTAGGTGTCTGTTGCCTCAATAGTAATCGTTGTATTGCTTTATCCCATTAGGATTTCTTTCACGTGCAGCTTTTAGTATTTGCTTTTCAGTGAAGCTCCTTACTCTTCTATCTTGATTGTTGGTCTTACTGAGTAAAGGATTCTGGGCTGGAAGTTTTTAGGTATGTTATATATCTTTCCAGTCCCTTCATACTTGTCATGTTTCTGTTGAGAAGTCTGCTGAGTCTGATTGTGGTTCCCTTATAAGTTATCCTTTTTTCGCTTGCTATTTTTAATATTCTTCCCTTGTCATTTGTTCTTGACAGCTTTATTATTATGAGTCTATTATTATGAGTATGTCTGTCTGGTATTACTTTGTTGGAACAGTTGGCGCCTCTTGAATCAACTTCTGGTTCACTTCCCAGAGTAAGATGGTTTTCAGTGTTTTGTGTGTGTGGTTTTTTTTCTTTTAAGATACTCTTCAAATTCCTTTTTTTTTTTTTTAAAGATTTATTTATGCATGCAAGCTGGGGTAAGGACCAGAGGTGTGGGGCGGTGAGAGGGTTCACCAGACACAGGCAGATCAACGGAAACACACTGCTGAGGGGAGCAGCAGGCGAGGCAGGAGAGGTCTGCCAAGCCATGTGGGAATCTCCCCTGCCGGGTGCCGAACTCACATCGCCAGCTGCCAACGGCTCCACAGTGCAGTGCCGAAGCGCTGTGCCACCAGGGAGGCTCAGTGTTGTTTATTTTTTAATAAGTTTTCTTTGCCTTTCTCTTGTTCTCTTCCTCCTGAGATCCCCTTATTTTTGTTTAAGTTATCCCACAGTGCTCTTACACAGTATTCATTTTTTTAATTATTTTTTCTATCCTTTATTCTATCCTGTGTTTGCTAACGTTGTGTTTTTGAGCTCAGTAATTCTCTCAGTTGCATCTGTTTGTCTGCTATTGAAACTGCAATTGTAATTTTAAAATCATCTATAGTGTTTTTTAACTCCATTATTTCTAAATGTTGCTGCCTCATATTTTCATTATCTTTATATAATTATTGTTTTATGTCCTCTTGTTTTCTTAAGGTCTACTGGCATTGCCAAGGCTGTTACCCTGAATTCCCATTCTGTCACGCTGTGCAACTCCATTGTGTCCCGGCTCCTGGCATGGTTGCTCCCCCACCGCCAGCCCATATACACACACCAGCATTTTTACTGTGTTCTTCTGTCTCATTTTCAGTCTTAATGGGTTTTGGTAGGGACAGATTTTCAGCTTTCTGTTTTATTTATTTATTTATTTATTCTTGGCAACTGGGGTAGTTGGAAACTGGTACCAATGAGGAGTAGTAGGTGTAAAAGAGGACCAGGGTAATAGACATCAAAGGACCACCTCCAGTAGATTCAGGAATTTGAACTTCTAGTTATGAAGCATTTCTTACTGGGGAGTGGCTTGTGTTTTGGATATTTCAGCCTGGGGTGAAGGGTGGCAGGTGTTTTGGATCTCTTAGCATGGGCTAAAGTATAAAGTAGTAGCTGCTTCTATAGGGAAGTTCAAGTACTCTGACCTAATTCAGCCTGCAGCTGTCTGTGTTATGAACTTCAGATTCAAGCCTGTAGTCCTCATACTGTGTCTCCACTTCTCCAGCTTTCCAGCAGTGCACTCTCTGTCCAAGCTGCCTGCTTGTGCACCCCATTATCCAGTGCAGTGCAGGTCTTAGGAGTCCCAGTGTTGGAGTGGGCTGGAACCAGTAGCTGTAGGGGTTCTGCACTGTGCAGTTCCTCCCTCTTGTGTCCTCTTATGGGATGTACTGCTGAGTTACCACTCTAAGCAGAGTTCACTCAGGTTTTGCAAACCCTTTCCATTGGGGTGATGCTCCTGTGTGCAAGGTGATAGTTTTTCCCTCAGAGTTTTTTGGGGGCTTTGTTTCATATCAGTTTTGTTGTGTCTGTGTCAGGAGGAAGCAAACCTGGTATCTTCACTCTGCTGCCATCTTGCTGGACTCCCAAATGTGTTTGTCAGACAGTCCTTAAATGCCTTGGACTGTTTCCTGTGACTGGAAATCTGTGATTATTTTTCTTTAAATAAACATCAACAAAATGAAAGATTATCAAAAGACCGAATCCCAGAGTCCTATACAGAACATTGAGAATGTAAAGGTATGTTCCCCCGCTCAGGGCCTCTCTGAGACTCAGGAGGAGTGACTGCTCTGTGCTGGGGGCCCACAGCTATGACAGCCTTCATTCATAGGTAATCACGCCAAAACATGCAGCCTTGCCACCGCACCTCTTGTTACTAGTTTGGGGGGGAACAAAAGGCCCTCAGTCTAGTAGTTATGGGCACTTGGTAAAAGGATTTAAACTAGCATTCTGCTGATTACCTCCTGAGTCCTCTGCATCTCCCCTGCTGCTGATACCTCCACTTCCTGCATTGGATGAAAGAAGCTAGACCATTTATAAATACATTAAACCCAGAAGTAAAAGAATCTTGAGAGGGTTACGTTTATCTGTGAAAACTCCCAAGTTTTTAGAATTTGTGGAGATTACAAAAATAAGATGTCAGATGAAAATAAATGCTAATGGATGACAAAAAATTAGGGCTGGTTGTCAGATGAACCAACTGAAACAGGAGCAGACAGGTTTGTTCCTTCGTGGTCGCCAACTGAAACAGGCGGACGGACACAGGGTGTCCAGTCCCTTCGAGGTCGCCAACTGAAAGTGGGGCGGACGGGACACAAC
Source organism: Scalopus aquaticus (assembly GCA_004024925.1). Classification (NCBI taxonomy): domain Eukaryota; kingdom Metazoa; phylum Chordata; class Mammalia; order Eulipotyphla; family Talpidae; genus Scalopus; species Scalopus aquaticus. The sequence goes on along the minus strand of PVIJ01002548.1, from coordinate 106,106 downwards.
TGCCCAGGCTCTGAGGCAAGCGCCACCAAAAAGCCCCAAAAGGCCAAATACAACAAAGGACAGCGCCTGAGGAGAGGACAGGTCACTGACTGTGGGTTCTCACCCGCACACACAGTTGCAAGAGACTTCAGGCTACAGGAACAACAACAAACGGGGTTTATTTTACAAACGGGGCAAACAGAGAGCTCACTGCAGCCTCAGGTGGCGGCCACCTCACCCGGCACGCATCGGTGATGGCAGCTCTTTGTGAGGTGCTGGGTTAGACCAACAAACAGGCCTCTGAGACACCAGGCGCAGCCTCTGGGGCTCCTTTCAGGCTACGTCAGAGACAGCACCGGAGGCCCAGACTCTGCAGAGCCCTTCAGCTTCTCTTCCTGCTCGGAGGGCGGCTGCTGGTGCTTCTTTTCTTCTTTCTTCCTCGGAGACGAGGAACGGACTTCTTCTCTCTTTGGAGTCTGGAACAGTTGTCTTTCTTCTCCTGGGGGCTGGTGTCGTCGTCGTGGTCTTCTGCTGTGCTTCTCTTCAGGGGCCTCCTTCTCTCTCTGGGGCTGGCATCCTCTCTTTTTTTTTTCTCTTCTTCTTCACCCTTCTCCCCAGGGCCCTCCGATCCTGGCTTATATCCTCTCTCAGAGTACCATCCACAAGTCTGATTGGACCATTTTTCAATCCTGGAGCTGATTGGACCTACCCATCAGCTCTGAGCACCTGATTGGTCCATTCAAAACGGCAGTTACTGGGCAGGAGCAACTGCCACAACTGCTCTGGAGCAGCGGGGTAAAAGGCACCACTGCTCCTGCCGGCTCCCACTGCTAAGGCAGCTTGGTTCCAGTAACATAATCATGTAGTTAAAGGATTGGATCTTACAGCCCTGCTTCCCAGATGAGAGAAGAGGGACTGGAATTGAATTAATTACCAATGATATATAATAAGCCTACCTACTTCATGAGCCTTTATAAATCCCTAAAAGATGGGGTTTAGAGAGTATCAAGTTGGTGAATGCCTGGGGGTAATTTGGAGCTGGCACAGCCAGAGAAGGCACGGAAGCTGTGTGCCTCTATCCACATACCTCTATGCATCCCTCCCATTTGGTGGTCTGTGAGTTGTGTTCTTTCTAATTAACCAGTCTCATAAATAGTGTGTTTTCCTGAGATCTGTGAGCCATTCTAGCAAAGTATTGAATCTGAGCAGGAGATCATCAGGACCTCAGATTTGTAGCCAAGTCAAACAGAAATGTAAGCATCCTGGGCACCCGCTGCTTGTGACTGGCATCTGTCGTCAGGGCAGTCTTGTGGTGCCTTTCCCCTGTGGGGTGTGTGCTAACACTGGGTAGCATTAGAATTAAATTGTAGGACACTCACCTGGTGACCACAGAGAACTGGAGAATTGCTTGATATGGAAAACCCCCACATTTGGTGGCAGATCTCCTTGAGAAGAGAAGCGCAGTGTTCTTTTAATGATAGAAGTATTTTAAATAGATACTGATTTTTTTTTGCTCCTTTTCTTGATGTTTCCAATCTTTGCTTGTTATTTTGAGGGAAACGTGGGGAAAACTTAAAAACCTATAATGTTGAAAGTCTCTTCCATCCAGTCACAGAGCAATCGGCGTTGTTAGCAAATCCTGTGTGCCAGGCCCTCTCCCCAGGGCATGAGTCTCCTGGCCTAAGTGATGTTACTGGTGAGTCATGAGAGCAGCTCTCCCAGTTGGCGTTTTCCCTCCCTCTAGTCCCCCACACTACTAAATTAATCCCTTTTCAGTCCTTTTGACATCCCTTCAGTGTATTTTGATGATAAAGATAAATTTTGTCTCTAGTTCTGCTTTCACACATCACAGCACTGTCATTGTCACTTATATGATAGTTCTACTCTAATATCTTGTAATTTTAGAAGCAGCTTTATTTCTTTCTCAGCAGTTGTCACCTTTTCTTTTGAGTACATCTTACAAGGTGTGTGCTGTCAGTCCCACAGATTCTACTTTAACATCTCTCCTCCCACCCACGGTTTTAGAAGAGTGAGTACTAGAGTCATCAGTGTTTTATAGTGCTCGAAACTAGTTCTTATTCAGGATGAAGAAAAATCAAATTTTAATTATTTGAGGACTAATTGGTTTTTAAAAGATCAAAGACTTGTCTGAGTGTAGACATGACTTAAGTTCTTTGACGCAATAGGCTATAATTTTCCTGTTTGCTTTTTTTTAACCTCTAAATATCTCAGTGGGAACAGGCAGGGTGGAATAGTGAAGAGAGGCAGGAACTTGCAGGCCAGGCTTAAGGCACAAGTCCGCTGTTCACCGTATCTTTGTGGGACGTGGTGCGCCTCTGACCAGGTCTCCTCAGTGGAACATGATGGGGAGGGTGGGTTTAGATGCTCTTAGATCTTTTCCATCCTGAATTTAAATACTCTTTCCTCATCACTCTGACCTCCTGTGGACAAAACCTTTCTTTCCATAGTTTTATGCCACAAGATGATCTCGGTGAATTTTTCCTAAGTAAGCATAGTGAAGAAAAGGAGGGAGTCAGCCTTGCCCTTGGAGTTGAGGGGATTAACTGGGGCCAAGTGCTGGTGGTGGTGTTGCGGGGCTTAGGGTAGAGGAGGAGGGTTCTTATGCAAGCTGGTCACTTTTCTTTCATGGATGTTTCTCAAGGTCGGTATAGCACTATATCAAAAACGGTTAATTTGGCTGAATTTAGTTTAGTGCCAAGTGCTTAAATTGTATCACTTTATAATTAGATTTGCTTTGTTTCTGTTTTCAAGGATCTTCTACCTTACTGTGTGAGCCTCTGGGTAACAATTGAGTTGTTTAAATTCTGAATATTTGTTCTTAAAACTTAGAAAAATTAACTTCTACATATATAAAACACTGTAGCATTTGGAGAAATTTTAAAAATACTTTTTTAATGAAGTTTAAAAGTTCTGTTTATGACAAGTTTCTCCTATGCTTTTAAAATGAGAATACTTCCGGTGATTCTGTTTTAGAAGTGGTAAGGGTCTTGCGTCTAGCAGGGTTTATTCAATATTTTTATATAGATCTCTGAATTCAACATCTGCTGTTAGCTCTGTGATTGATGTCTGGATGACCTTGGCTGTGCCATTGACCTCCAGATAAGATTTTCTCTTTCTGTAAAATGGATATAGTGTCTTTCAAAGTTGTTGTAATAATGAAAATGACAGAACATATGTGGAGGTATCTGGCATAATGTAGGCGTTCTATTATTCCTAGCTGAATCTGTCTCTGAAATAATAGGATAAAGTACATTTTAATTAAGCGAGTTTTATTTGGAAACCTTTAATAAGAATGACTGCACTATAATTACACTTCAGGTTTCCTGGTATACTTTAGAAAAACAAGACACAAGAAAGTGGCAAGTCTTGTTTGCTCAGGGAAACTGTGGCTAAGATTGAAAACTTTATCCTGTTAGGAATTTTCCGCTGGGGAAACTAGCTAATTGGGGTTTTTTTTTATATATCTAAATTTGAGGTAGAGAATAAGGAGCATGAGGTGTGAGAGAAGACTGCCTATTCTGACACTTCATTTTTGGTGTGACATGGCCCCCAAAGGTGGTGGGAGGGGAAGAACAGCTTTATTGAGATAAAATTCATATACCATATAGCCCACCCATTTAAATAGTCCAATTCAGTAGTTTTTAGCATATTCAGAGCTATGCAACTATTGCAACAATTAATATTTTCATTGCCCCCAAGAAATACTCCTAGTTGTAGGTAACCTCTAATTTGTGTCTCTCTAAATTTAACTGTTCTAGACCTTACAACTGGAACCATACATGTGCTCCTTTGTGATTGGCTCTTTTCATTTGACAAAATTCTTATAAAGTTCTTCCATATTGTAGCATGTATCAGTACTTCATTCCTCTTTACTGTCCAAATATATTTCATTGTATGTGTATACCATACTTTACATGCTTTCAGTTAAGGGGCACTTGCATTATTTCTACTTTTTGACAGTTTTGAAAGATGCTGGGTGAACATTTGTATGAGTTTTGCCACTTTCATTTCTTAGGTGTGGAATTGTATCTATAGTAACTCTGTATTTAACATTTTGAGAGGCTAACATACTCTTCTTCCAAAGTGGCTGTATCATTTTACATGCTACCAGCAGTGTTATTTCATTTGTGGTTTTGATTTGCATTTCCCTGATGGCTAGTGATCTTGTATATATTTTCATGTGCTTTTTAGCTATTTGCATGTCTTCTTTGGAGAATTGTCTGTTCAGATATTATGTTGGTCTTTTCATTATCGAGTTGTAAGAGTTGTTTAGATACAAGTCCCTTATCAGGCATGCAATATACAAATATTCGCAAGGGTTTTTATGCCTTTGATACATGAATTTAATTATAGTAATCATCATGACTGAGTGTCTACTCTGGGTCAAGCCCTGTAGTGACAACTGTAAATGGATTTCTTTTTATCCTCTTAAAAACCCACAGATACAGATCGTATTATTCTTAGTATACATGCATTGAAGTGGAGGCCTGAAGAAGTTAAGGAGACTAGAGTCAGACAGTTAATACTTCCTAAGGTAATACTTGGCCCTAACTGTATGCCCAGCCCCACAGCACTGGGAATCAGTGCTGTTCATGGCCCTCCACCAGGTCGGGACCTGTTTGGGTTCCTGGCATATGCATCTGCCCTTATATTCATATTGTGCCCACCCCCAAGGGCCAAACTTGAGTTCGCCCATCTCCCAGTTCTGTCTGTGCTCCATTCTGAGTTCCTTATTATGTGTACTGCAGAGTCTACTTCTTGATTCTGTGGATATTTTATAATATAGACAAAATAGTGAAGAACCATTGATAGAGGGACCTTATCTTAGCTCAGTAAAAGTGAGGTGGAAATAGAAAACTTTGGTGGAACTTACACAGGATTATTTTTGTTTTCGTAAGAAGTTTCTCAGTAGCTTAGTTGTCTGTCTGTGAACCAAGTGTGTGGTGAGGAATTTTCCAGAATAATGTGTTTTCAAGCAGCAGTCAGTGGAGTTCCTTCCTCTGAGGATATTGTACGATAGAACAAATTACCACATAGATGAGGACTGAAACCCTGAGGCATCTTCCATGCTGGAAAAAGACTTGTCTCCTGCCAGAGCCAGGAGGTAATATATAGATAATATAGCCAGAGGACAGCATGGTCTTTCCAGGTTTTGTTTTGATTTTTAAGTCTAAATAAACATAGTACCAAGCTCTTCAAAATTAGCAGGGTAAAGATAACTTTATCCTTCAAAATTTAATCTCCTTTGAAAATCACACTTCTGATTTCTTAGACTAATATAAAACTTCAATTTTCTTACAAAATCTCTGATTAAAGGTGTAGGCTATGGGGTCAGACCTGTATTTTTGAGTCTTAGTGATGTGGTGTCCTTGCTCTGTGACATTGGGCTAGTCACTTTACTTTTGTATGCGTTAGTTTTCTCATTTGGAAAATATCCCCATTTTAATAAGAGTGTCTCCTTGAGTAGCTGTTAAGATTCTCTAATGTTTGCTGGCACATAAGAAGTGCTCATTAAATGTTTATTATTTGTAGGAGGGAGGAAGAGTTAGGTGCATGGATGGTTGCTATAGTAAAATACAATCTAATTTTTTAATTTTTCTTAGAGGGAATACAAGAATAGAAGAAGCTTGCGAAATGTATACCAGAGCAGCAAATATGTTCAAGATGGCTAAAAATTGGAGTGGTATGTATAAAGTTTTTGTTTGTTTGCTTTTGTGGTAAAGATAACACTAAAGCCATTTTGAAGGAGGAAATGCCTTTGCACATGCTGTTCCCTCTGCCTGGCACGCTCTTCCCTCACATAGAATGTGACTGGTAACCTGTTTCATTCAGGTCCTCAAATATCATCATTTTTTTTTTTTTTTAGATCTGTCTAGCCACCTCTTTTAAAAATATCAGTCATCTCTGGGAAAACTCCTCCCATTTCTGTAACACCCTATCACCATCTGGCAAAAAAATAAATGACTTGCATGTATTTGTATATATTGTTCATGTATTTTAATTATGTACTTTCCCTCACTAGACTGTAAACTGTTGGTGGTCAGATTGTTTCCACGTTTTATCTCTGCTGGAGTCTGGACTAGTACCAGCAACACAATATGCTCAGGATATTTGTTTTTTATTTTTTAATGAAGTACTTTTTTACATCCTTGTTAATTTTTGGCAGTTTAGGATTCTCCCCTTAGGTGTGGTCATCGTAGCTCTCCCAGCATCAAAGCACCCAGTCTTCCACCATAGTCCATTGTGCTCTCTACCCCCTTTTCACCCCTCCTCCATTCCTCTACCTCCCTTCCCCCTCTGCTTGGGATATTTGTGAGTGAATAAATATTAGATTCTTATAAGCCATTACCATATTACAGTGGTAGTGATCATAACACCACTGCATCTCTCTGTAGCTCTTTTATAAAAACTAAGTTAATTCATTTGATTCCCAGTTTTGAGATTACCATGGCAGGCATTAGGCCAGTTTTACATTTGAGAAAATTCAGCCTGCTAAGTTGTTTGACTTTGGTTTACGATATACTCTTTTAAATTCACTTCCGAGATTGGAGAGATCAAACTTGCATTTGTTAGCAGTGATTGGAGTAAGCGCTCAGAGTGAAAAAAAGAAGCCAAAGAAGCCAACGGCTAGTTTTGGAAGGTGGAAGCATGAAATTGTAAAACTAAAGCACTTAACATTGTCTGGGGAAACGGAACTAGCCTGAGAGCTCCTAGATATACTAGTACACTCAGGAAGGAGAGGCCATGGGCCTCCCTGGTGGCGCAGCAGGTTGAATTTCAGCACTATGATGCTATCCAGCACGAGTTCAATCCCCAGGCAAGGAGCCTCCCACGGGTGCAGCAGACCTCTCCTGTCTCACCTGCTGTTCCCCTCAGCAATGTATTTCAGTCAATCTGCCTGTTTTGCTCCCCACTCTGTCTCTTGTGAATCCTCTCACCCTCTTACCTCTGGCCTACACCCCAGTTCTTGTATGCATAAATAAATAAATTTAAAAAAAGAGAGAGGCCATGATTGGTTGGGACAGTCATTAGATGAACTCTCAATGGTGAAATTATTGGTGGAAAAGGGAGGGTGTAGGTTCTGAAAGGGTTGATTACATTTAAAAATGCCAAACCTCAAGTACTCTCTAAAGATGGATTTGATGTAATAATGGCAATGGCCAACTGTGTAACTTGAGCCAGCTGTTCTAAGCACATTGCTTGGGAAGACTAAGTCATAATAGTACTACACCTTCTGAGGCAGAGTTGGGTAGGGCTGCTCTTCAGCTGAGAGAGTCCTGAATTGCCACTTGGAAGCTAGCTGCTTCCCTAAGTTCTAGGTGCCTGCCCACTACCCTGGCACTTGATCTTGATGCCTCATCTGTGATTCCCCAACCTCGTGATTCACCAATGGAAGGCTTCAAGCTTGCTGGCAAGGCTTCTCTAACTTCCTCTGACAGTGAGTGCCCATGCCAGGCTGGTGATAAAATATTTTCAAAACTGCCTGGCCACTCTCTTTATCAGAAACTGAGACAATAGCAAGATTTGAACCTGGGCAGGCTGCCTCAGGAATTTGTACCATCCTTTTTTTTCTTGGGTGAAAACCCAGAAACTTAGTGGGAATTATTTGCTCTCTGGAGAGGGGTTGGGACAAAGGTGGCAGGTGAAGCATTGGTGAAACTGAATGTTTTATTTCTTAAAAATAAATTTAAAGTAAATGTTTAATATTAGCAAAGCTTTCTTTGGCATGTTACTATTTTTAATATTTTTCAGATTTTTTTTTGAAATGCAGATTTTTTTTTTAATGCTAAAAGATTTTCGTGATATTCTTAATCTTGCCCTTCCGAGAAGAGTGAATACTATCCCCTCCATTCCTGCCAGCACTACCTCCTTAGTCCAGACCGCACTGGACTTTGTCTCCAGAGGTCTGCATGTGCCCCAGTCTACTGTGCTTATTTTTTTGAAGTGTTGCCATGATCTTTCTTTGAACTGAGAACCTTAAAATGAAGTGGATTCCTCTTTCCTCGTTTGAGATTTTAAGCCCTCCCTGAACTGGCCTGAGGGCGTCTTCAGCCTTGATTTCCACTATCCTGCACCTCATTCCTCCTGCAGATGGAACAGGCTTATCAGAGCCTCCAGTTCTAGCCTCTTCTTGCCTTGAAGCAAGAAGACTCCACTGTGACTCCACTGCTAGGGAGTCCCTTCCTCTTTTATTTGCCACTCCAGAATTCATTGTCCCTAATCCAAAAACCTTTTCTGAAAAAATTGAGGGCATAAACCTTTTATGTTGTGCCGTGGTCCCACTGAGAGTTGGGGGGCACACATAACCATGCCCATCTGTGATTCTGCCTAGACATGTATGTTTTCATACATAGTGGGGTAAAGACAGTATAGGGCCTCCGTGGTGGCCTAGGGGTAAGTTTCAGTGCTGTCACCACTATGGCCTGAGTTCGATCCCCAGCCAGGGAGCTAACCCACATATAGTGCAGCAAACCTCTCTGTCTTTCCGGCTGCTCCCCTTAGCAGTGAATTTCAGTAAATCCACTTGTTCTGCTCCCCACTCTGTCTCTGGTGAATCCTCTCACTCCCTCCCCCCACACACACACCCCTCTGGCTACACTCCAGTTCTTCTTTGCAAAAATAAATTTAAAATAAACAACATACAAAACAAAAAACAAGGTCTCTTTAAAAAAAGAGAGTCTAATCATCATATAAATTTTATTCAGATGTTGTTAATAAACTTTAAAAAACCTTGAATTTTGAACTTGTGGGTTTAATTTTCACTCTGAAAAACTTACTTTTTCCATAAATCCCTCACTAGCAATTTTATCAGTAATGATTGCTAAGTCATTACTGACTTACTGTAAGATGAAAGGATGAGTAAGTTAATATTCTTGACCTCAGTGTCTTATCTTTCTTTAACTTGTAGCTTAATACACTACTCAGTGTTTATTTTATGCTGAGGAACAGAATTGAATGACCTAGGCCTTGACTCTTGCTATTGAAGGAGGTCTGTTGCCCACAGGCCACTTGGGAGGTCTCCTGGGACTCGGGTATTGCTATTTGACTTAATTCTGATTATTTTTATATTCACCTAAGGTTCACTCAGTCACATTCACATGTGCTTCTTCTGACTGTGCTGCTTTTCAGTGAAATGGAACTTTTTAACGAGTAAGCCCAGCAGTTTGAGCTTGGGCCAAGGAATACTTAATCCTTTGTGTTTAACTGTATTAATTTATCTCCTTCAGCTGCAGGAAATGCATTTTGTCAGGCAGCCAAGCTCCATATGCAACTACAGAGCAAACATGATTCTGCTACCAGCTTTGTGGATGCTGGGAATGCTTACAAAAAGGCAGACCCTCAAGGTAAGACATGCCTCAGTCTCTGGGTACCATGGACGGAAGAGGTTGATGTTGGTAACATAGTTCACAGTTACACTGGTGGATATTTTGAATCCTGGTGAAAGGAAATTTTTGTAATTTAGAATCACAGAGATTTTGGCAACTTTAGGAATCATTTTTAATAATTTTGAGGAGAAAATATATTAAATTTACCCTGGCCATGTAGTTTTTAACACCATTTTAAAGTCCATTTATGTTGCATTTTAGAGAATTTTTTAGAATTAATTTTAGCTAAGACTTCGTATATCTTAGTTTTATGAATATGTGTATTGTTCCTTAAAGGAGCAAAATGTTTCCTTACTCCTAAATACCTAGTGTATTTTAAAATTCGGTTAATGGGCGATTGTAATATTGATAATTAAGAACAATTTATTCAGACAGTATCCATCTGACTTTTTTAGAAGTGTTCTTCAAAGTATCTAAGGAAGAACTTGGGTATTTAAAGTGGTAAAATTTTGCAAATGTTATTTTTTTCAGTTAGAGCAGTATATAGTTTGCAATTAAAAGCATAATTTCTTCTTTCCTACACATGTAATATATATACACAATCTCCCTTTTTCTTTCAGCAGTTCATTTTAATCCAGAAATCCTAACTTTTATGAAGATATCAGACAGAAATAAGATATCTTCAAGGACTTTTGTGTTAAGATTAATCACAGTTTATTTCTGAAAGTGAAAAACTTGATAATCTAAATAGATCAGTAAGAATAGAATAGTAAAATTAAAATGTGTCCCTAATTTAGAATATTATGCAGACATTAAAATCCGTACTTTCAGGGACTCTTTAGTGACCTGATAAATGTTTACTCGTAACTAAAGAACCACGTGGAAATTGATATCTCACATTCATAAAGTTCGTATACATAGAAATGCATCTAGAAAACACTGGATTTTATCAACACTGGATTGTATCAAAATACCAACAGTGAGGTTAAATGGGGCTACAGCTAGCTTATTTTTCACTATACTTTCTGTGTGTTTGGAGGTGTAACAGTGAATCTATATTACTTGTGTAGTTTAAGAGGAAATTGCTTTTAATTTTTGTTAACCTGCTTACCTTTCTAATTCTTCAGTCAGGCTTTTATGCTCTGCTTGCTTTTTTAAACCAAAAGCAATAAATTTGGAACTATCAACTATATGCTAACATAAACTCTGCCACTTTATGATGGGAAATTTGCTGACTCTCTTTTTAGGAAAATTAATATACTTTATTATCACTATTATTTATTAGATTTTTTTCCCCTTCCTTTTGTGTGCATGTTAACCAAAATTTCGCGTCTTTCAACTTTGTACAAAATGCTGACTTCACTCGAGAGATGTCAGAACAGGAATTTCAAAGTGTTTTTGACTTTAGCATGAAGAGTAAAGCCTATTGAAGTGATCTCTCTAGTGAAGTGGTATGTCTTCCAAAAGTAATGTACCTACGTAATATAGTGAAGAGTACATTTACATTTATGTTTTAGTAGATATAATAGATCAGTGTTGATGACAGACCTCGTGGTTTTGTCTTCTTTATAATGCAGTCTTTCTCTGGATGAAGTTCTCACTGTCAGGTTAAAAGTACTGAGCCAGTACTTCTCCACCTCCAGTTCCCTAACTTACCCTGCAGTGGCTGCAGACAGAGCATGCTGATGGGTGTGGACTTGGGCGTTGCTTCTTACTAACCTACCCACCTTCCACCCTAAGTTCCCGGGAGCTCCTTAGCATTTTAGTGGCAACCAAGAAGATAGGCTCACCTGAACCCTCCTTGACTGAATGGATTTTTCATTGTTTTTCTTAAATGCCTACGCTGCAGAGGCTATCAACTGCTTAAATGCAGCCATCGACATTTACACAGACATGGTAAGACATTGCCTTACTTGAGTGGCTGTGGGGTGGAGTCCTGAGTTGGCTTAGAGTTGCATTCCTTTTTGTTGTTGTTCCCAAATTAATTGGCTTTCAAATAGGTAGAACAGGAATATGATTCTGTTATTTATTTATTTCTCCAGGGAAGGTTTACAATTGCAGCCAAGCACCATATTACCATTGCTGAGATCTATGAGACTGAACTTGTAGACATCGAGAAGGTAAGCAATGGACATGATTCCTCAATGACTTGGTGCAGAACAGGTAGTTAAATTGACTTGCGGAATCCTCTCATCCAGGAAAACTGAGTGACACAGTGTAATCACAGATGGCTTCAGGGAGCTGGTAGGCAGAGAAGTAGACAGGCTATATTCCTTGAGTGGGAGTCTGAGCTACAAGAACTGGTTAAGATTTAGCAAACCTACCTGTTATTTCTGTTTCCTCTGACTATGAGTTGTGGTTTATGTAAGTACATCTCAGAGATATTATGGATTTAGTTCCAGCCCACTACAATAAAGTATATATCTAAATAAAACAAGTCAAATTAGTTTTTTTGTTTCTCAATATATGTAAAAGTTATGCTTATACTATAGTAGTCTATTAAGTGTACAATAGCATTGTCTTAAAAAAACAATATATATAAACTTAATTAAAAGATACTGCTGAAAATGCTGAGTATATCTCAGCTGAAAAAATGAGCACATTTGAGTTGCAAAAATGGCCCCAATAGACTTGGTTGACACAAACCTTTAATTTGTAAAAAAGCACAGACTCTGTGAAGCACAATAAAGTGAAGTGCAATAAAATGAGGTATACTTGTAGTAGAAAAAGAAGAGAGGACGGAGCAAATACTTACTGAACACCTACTATTTTGCAGATTTTGTCCTTGGTGGCATGCCATGAATTATACTGCATTTCATCTGTGCTGCACTGAGGGTGTCTGTATGGGTGTGGAAATGAGGGCCCAGAAGGGTAATGCTCCTTAGGGTCACTTGGATTGGAACCAGCTGAGGTTTTGCACAACCATCCCCAGCGCTGAGATTTCTCCTCTCTCATGTTGTCTCCTCCGTGGTGGGATTGCCAGCAGGGCTGGAATGTTCTTAAGGAGAGGAATGCAACTGTCAGGCTCCAGAGGCTGCTTTAAATCAAACTAGACATAAATGTTAAAGTAAAGCTGTCCTGAGGACTATGGAAGATGGCAGATGTGAATGAGAAAGGCAAACTGTAGTAGAGATCTGGCTAGTTACTCAGACTACTGGATGCCGAGCGTGCTCGTAGCCCTGTCTGTTCCTGAGTGGATCATGGTGCTCCACGCCCCTGCGGCACTGGACAGCTGGACTTGGTGCCCACCTAATTCTCTGTCCACTTCACTGAGTATTCTCTCTGACTCCTTGGCTGGCCTTCTCCTTCCTGAAGTGTGGGGTGTCCTGAAATTGGGGTTTCTCTCACTCTGTACTTGCTCCCTCTTATTGCACTCACTCAGCATCCAGTCAAAGTATTACCTCTTTGCCAGTGACTCAAAAGTCTATCTGCAGCCCAGACCTCTCCCCAAACTTCAGGTTCCTGTATCCCCCTGTCTGCCAACATCTCTCCTTGCATCCAGGAGTCATCTCAAGCCTAGCGTGCCTGAGACGGATTCTGACCTTGCACTCCCCCACCCCTAGTCTTCCTCTTCAGACCACAGGCCTCCACGCCTGCTCTTCCTCTGCACCCAGCCTGAGAGAAGTTTCTGTGAGTACTGTCCTCTGAACTGCTGAGTGCCTCATGACCTCGCCCCCAGTTTCCACTGGATCACTGCAGAAGCCTCTGGACTGGCCTCTCTGCTTCTACTCCCACTGAAGTTGAGTCCTGGGCACAGGGTCCCAGCCATCACTGCCTTCCTTTTGGATTCACCCTCTCCATTTCTCCTTAGGTATTTTCTCAGAGAAAGGGGACTTTAAACTGAGAAATAGCAAGTTCATCAAAATCCCAATGGGCCAAGAGGGTAAATATAATATGTCAGCCACTTAGTAGTCAGCACAAATGCTGTTGCAAACCTGAGAGAATTGTCTCTTGACAAAAATAATAATTTCATATTTACTATATGTTTCTGATGTGATCAGTAACATTTTCTCTCACCCCAGTGTAAGTAAGCACGTAGCCAGTGATCCTTGTCAACGGTAAATCAGATTGTATTTCTCCCCTGCTGACGCCTGGCATTGCCCCCTTCAGAAGAACTGCCAGAGCCAGGGAGGGAGCCTCAGTGCCCCACTGACTCACCTCTACCATGTGCCTCTTGGATCTCTTCTCATACTCTTTCCTGCCTTTCTCCCTGCTGTACCCTGCTGCAGCCACCCTGATCCCCTTGCTGCTCCTCACACCTGTCAGATAAGCTCCTGCCTCTACTTGGAGAACCCTTTCCTCGATGTCCGTGTGGCTAACTTCCCCTTGCCCTTCAGTTTTTTTCACCTTTTCCATGAAATCTGTCATTTCTACACAATTAAAATAGAACCTTAGCCCTTCACAGGTACATACCCAGACGCTTCTTACACCTCACTTCTTACACTTCTTTTTTTGTTGTTGCTGCAGTGGACGTGTTTTTTGTATCACGTGCTGTGTTCTTTGCACGTGCTGTGATAAGCTTATTCATCACCCTGGGTATTCATCATCTCCCTCCACTAGAAGGGGCGATCCCCTATCAGTGGGAGGCTTTACTCCTGTTTGCTGCTATATCCCAAGGACTCACAACTCCGGGACAGTAGCTTCTGATAAAGAAATGATATCCCAGCTCTACCCTAGCTGTGTATCTTCCAGAGCAACTGGAGGCTCAGATGGTTTGGGAGGCATCTCTGAGTACTAAAGTTGAATCGTCTTTGTGAACCTTCACCCTCTGATTTCATGCTGACTGCCACCTTTTGGTTATTTAGCACAAAATTCACTTGCACTTGTTACGTCTATTTAATTATTTGACCTTTTGGGTCATATACGACATGCTTTTCCAAGGGTAGCCTCTGATCTTGATTCAGTCAGGACCATTGGCATTTACCTGTGAACATTCTCTTCAGAGAGGTTATTTGTAGAAGCTGCAGGCAGATGATGAGCGCTCTTTGTTCCCTGATGCAGGATCAATGACAGAACAAGAAGGGCATGAGTGCTGTGAATGAGGTCTTTATTTGGTCAGGCATTCTTGGACAGGCACAATATCTTTATGGAGTTTGACTCATCTTGGGAGGACAAACACTTGTGCATAGAACCTCTTGCAAGTTAAGGCTACTGCCTTACTTCCTTATCCACGATGCTCAGAAGAGCACTGTGGAGGCAAGATCCTGTAGCACAGTACCCTTTCTGCTGCCAGGGCGTGGTTTCAGACAACTACTGCACTGCATGGCTCTCCATAAGATTCAAGGTGGATGAATTGATCAGTGGTGTGCTCCTGTTTTCCTTCTTGTTAAAAATATTGGTGATTTTTCGGCTCCTTTTCTGAAGCCCCCATCCTGACTCATGATGCCCCTGCCATTCTATGAGTTGGCCAGTAGGTGGCATCTCTTTTCTCTGGTGTATACTCAAAAAACTTTTTTAAGACCAAACACAGGGTTAGCTTGTCTTCTCTTCTGTTTGGGCTCCTGTATTTAGAACACCATTTTCACTTTCCTGGTTGGACTCATCACATTGTGGTTGGTGGTGCATGAAGTTTAGGTTTGAATCCATTAACATCTGATTGATTACAAAAGAGTTTCTATCCTGTTAACACTAGCCCCTATATTTCTCTGATTCATTCAGGTTTTGGCTGGCGAACAATGAAGTGTGCAATTTCATAAACTCACATTACTGTTTTGAATTCATGGGGTAAAACATGGAAGCAAATAATAAATGGTCCCTCTTTAAATGATCTTTTAAATAATTCAGAGAAACTATGACCCTTTACTGTTTTCTGTCCCCGAGGAACATGATTTAATAGTTTGTTACAATATGAGTGTCTATGGCAGGTGCATGGCAGTTCTGTCTGGGGATAGATGTTCTAGAAGAATTGATCTCCTCTTAAAGCTGTTTAAGGCTCTTTCGCCTATAAAGTAGATTCTTAAGTTTGAATCTTGGTAATTGCATTTACTTGAAGTCACTAAGTGGTCACTACTGTCCTAGAGAATCTTGTCTGTCATTACTGGATCTGGATGTTTACCACCATCATGGCATTGACCAGATGACCCAAAATGCAGCATCGTGGGTTTTGGGGGGCATGATACTTAACAGGATAATCAGCTGGTATTCGTGGCATAACATTGAATGTTCTGTGTGCAATTGGGTTTTGGTTGCTGTGTTCTGCTTTTGATATTATCATCTTTGCATCAAATGTAAGACATGGGGGACTTATTTCTAACATGTAAGGGTCTACTTGTGCCTGGCAGATTTTACTGCTGGAGTCCCCTCACTCCCTCACCTTTCCTGTTTCAGTTACCTGTGGTCTGACTCAGTCCAGAAATGATGCATGCAGTAAGATATTTTGAGAAAGAGTTTCTGTAGCCACATAACTTTTATTATAATATATTGTTTTAACTATTTTACTATTGGCCATTGTTAATCTCTTAGAGGGTCTAATTTATAAATTCATCTTTATCATAAGTATGCATGTAGGTAGGTAGGTATGTGGAAAAGCATATTATTTGAGTAGGGTTCAGTACTATCCATGGTTTCAGGCATCTCCTGGTGGTCTTGAAACATATCTCCTCCAGATACATTTACAGGGACCACTGTACATGTTAAATTTCCAAACTTTTGTGTGAACATCTGGAGATAACCCCTGGTCAATCTTATATCTCTAAAATTTTTCTTCTAAGCTACTAGTTAAGCTGTCCTTTCAACTACAGCCTGTGAAAACTTGGAAATACCATGAAATTTGATTATGAGGTTAATTATCATTATTAATGACCAAACTTTCAAGTTTTTCTTTTACTGTGATAAATCTAGGTATAGTTCATAATTAAAACATTTTCATAGTTAAAGCAGTGTCATTATTTTAAGTATTAGGTTAAACCAAACTGTCCACATTGGGCTTTTTTTTTTTTTTTTTTTAACCTCCGAAACAACTTTATATATGCTTTAGTTGAACTCTATTCATTGACTTCTGGTGTTGTGAAAACTAGGAAGTAGCTACACTCATTCCCTGGGAGAAGGATATGTAATCTGATACTCTGGATAGAAAGATTTGGCCTTGTTTCTCATACCTTACCCCATTTATTAGAATGGGAAGGAGTGCTAAATACTTTAGAAAATGAAGACCGTTAAAAGATGATTATTTTTTATTAGAAAGTCATTGAAAGACATTCCAAATTTGGGTCTCCCTGGTGGCGCAGCAGGTTAAGGGCTGCACTGTAGAGAGTTGTTGGCAGCGGCGACTTGAGTTCGACGCTGCCAGGGAGATTCCCACATGGCGTGGCAGACCTCTCCTGCCTCGCCAGCTGCTCCCCTCAGCAGCGTATTTGGGTCAATCTGCCTGTTCTGCTCCCCACTCTGTCTCTGGTGAACCCTCTCACCGCCCCGCGCCTCTGGCCTGTACCCCAGCTTGTATGCAAAAAATAAATAAATCTTTAAAAAAAAAAGACATTCCAAATTAACCTAGATGTTGGCAGTAATTAATAAGGAACCTTCATTTGAAATACAGTTTGCATCATTCATTTAACATCTACTTATTGAGCACCTAGTGTATGATGGGTGTTATTCTAGACTCAGGAAATTAATGGTGAGCAAACCATTATGAGACTTGCCCTCATAGAACTTACGTTTTAGTGGGGGAAAGATGTACATTTGTTCAATAACCTCATCCATATATGTACGTGACAGCTCTGACAGGGCTCCAAAGGAATAGATTCCAGATGTCTTCCATGTGTCTATGTTTGTAAAAAGAGGACTATGTTGTAGCTCTTCTTTTATGTTGTATCTCTTCTTCTGTTACTCAATATGTATGAGGAAAATTCCATATTGGTACTTTGTGTTATTTTAATCTTAGCACTGTAACCCATTTATATTTTAACCACTTAAATTGTTTCCAGATTTTTCCTATTATAAATAAAATGTAGGGAGCATATGAGAGTAGCCTAAATGACTGAAAGAATAGACCCAAAACATAATTATTCAAGCATAGAAGTGCCTTATTTTTTACAAAACATGCACTCTGCAACCCAGACACAGCAAATGTTGACTTTGCCCCTTCCGCCTGTGGCTTCAGCGGAGGCTCTATGGCCCACATCTATTTGCTCCTTGTCAGTTCCATGTGCCAGTAGCTACAACCAAAGGGATTTTCTAACATAATTCCCAGCTAGTTGTATGTTATTTTTTTTGTTTTCTTGTCCCTGTGCCTCTCTTACCTCATTAGGTTTAGGGTTAGGGCAGCCTTGAAGCCAGTGAACTAGTGGGTTTGAGTGGAAAGGCAGCATCTATACTCTGATTTTCACATGATGTCAGCTCCTTCTTTGGGTTTACTGGAAAAACTTTAATGTTAAGGGAGGAATCTATGACCCCAACACTTGTTTATGTACTCTTGCAAGCTAGGAGTAGATTTTACATTTTTTTAATCATTGGTAGGAAAAAAAGTGTCTCATGACACAAACAAATTATATGAAATTGAAATTTCGTTGCTCATATATGAAGTTTATTGGAACGTAGCTGTACTCGTTCATTTTAAGTATCTGTGGCTGCTTTTGTGTTACCACAGGAGAGCTGAGTAGTTGCAATAGATCTGTGACTCATAAATCCTAAAAATATCTATTATCTGGCCTGTTTCAAAGAAGTTTGTCATACTCCAATTAAAATCTCTGTTCAGACTTATCTCTTGCCATTTGGGGTATAGAAGCTGTTGGTCTTTCCAGTTTTATGAGACTCTATGGACTTTGTCCTTCTTTTCTTATAGTTGCTGCAAAACATGATTCTTTCCAGAGTTGTTCTCTCCTGTAAAGCCTTGCTGAAGGATTTAGTACACGCTATCCTCAGCTCTTTTTATAGAGCTGCTCCCCATAAAATTTCTGGCTTCAGTGGGCATCTTTCTGCCTTCAGAGTTTTTGTGTATTTGATTCACTAAATCTTAAGCCCCAATGTAGCAAGGACTTCTAGCTTTCCAGCTTTCAACCTCTTTCCTCTCCCTTTGACTGTTAGAGTACCACATGTATCAGATTGAAGGCAACACCTTATTCTAGATGTCACTTTTGGTATTAGTGAAGAAATCTGTGCTGCTATAGCAAGCTATAGATCTGAAATGTGATAGGCTTCACATGTCTCTAAAATAACAATCCAGTGTAGCCGCTGTTCTGGGTTTGGCAGTGGGGAGACCCAGGGGTTGGGCTACATTCTGACCTTTGTAGTTGTTCAGAAACTAGCCAGACAGAAGTTCTGCCATCTTCATTTTGTGACTTCCATTATTGCTATAGACTTGGTCATTGCCATTCTTGCTCTTGGGAAAGGGAAAAGGACTGGAGAAGAACACAAAGTCAGATGTATGGGCCAAGCCCAGAAGTAGCCCACAGCGTGTCTGCTTACATCCCACTGCAAAGGACAGATCACATGGCTTACCCCTAACTACAGTGCAGGCTGGGAAAATGGTGTAACAGACATTTGCCATGAGGGAAGGGAAGAAGGTATTTTGCTGGCCAGCCAGTATTCTGCCTCCACACTTCTCTGGAGGTACATGATTTCTTGTGTTTTCTAAATGAAGTAAACCAGGTTGTAAGAGGTTTGCTGTGTCGTAACAGGATTTTTTGTAATGTGGTTTTTAGATGCAGGTCTTTAAGTCATTTGAAAATAACACAGATGTGTATTTGTAGGCGATCGCTCATTATGAACAATCAGCTGATTATTACAAAGGAGAAGAATCCAACAGGCAAGTATTATTTTTCTTAATGAGTTTTGCTATGTGATCAAAGACAAACCTTCACCATTTTTTGTG
Source organism: Scalopus aquaticus (assembly GCA_004024925.1). Lineage (NCBI taxonomy): Eukaryota > Metazoa > Chordata > Mammalia > Eulipotyphla > Talpidae > Scalopus > Scalopus aquaticus. The sequence goes on along the minus strand of PVIJ01002548.1, from coordinate 86,972 downwards.
AGTGTATTGGGCTGTATCAAATAAAGGTGTACTGGGGTATCTTTTCATTTTGCTATGAGATGATGATTTATTCTGCTCTGATTCTTGATTGCAGTTCAGCAAACAAGTGTCTCCTGAAGGTGGCAGCATACGCCGCCCAGCTCGAGCAGTACCAGAAAGCCATTGAGATTTATGAGCAGGTGAGACACTGTTCTTTAGCTACGAGGGGATGTCTTCCTAGTCTTTTTTTTTTAATTAAATTTTTCATTTAACTTTTTTTGAAATATAATTCACACATTGTATACTTCTTCTTTTTAAGTCCAAGCCAGTGATGTTTACTGTATTCACAGAGTTGTATAAACCATCACCACTACTGAATTCCAAAACATTTTCATCATCCCAAAAAGAAACTCAGCTCTCCTCTCTTTCAGTCCCTGAAAAACACTGGGTACTTCCTCTCTCAGTGGATTTGCTTTTTCTAGGCCTTTGTATATATGGAATCACATGGTATGAATCTTTTTGTTACTAGCTCTTTCACTTAAATAATGTACTAAGACTTCATTTTTTATAGCTGAGCAATGTTCCAGCTTGTTTATGCATCTATCAACTAATAGACATTTGCTTGCTTTCACTATGAGACTATTATGTATAATGCTGCTAGGAACATTTGTTCAATTTTTGCAGAGGTGTATTTGCAGTTGTCTTGGTTACATAGCTATGTTTGAGATTCATGGGCCATGTGACTTTTTTTTAAAGAGAAACTGCCAAACTTTTTTCCACAGTGGCTATACCATTTTACACTCACCAGCAAGGTAGAAGGGCTGTAGTTTCTGTTTTGTTTTAGAAATTCTTTATATATTCTGGAGATAGATACAGAGATATACAGATATTATACACACCCCCCCATATTCCTTAGCAAATAGATGATTTGCCAATATTTTCTCTCATTCAGTGAATTGCCTTTTTATTCTTATTATTAGTGGCCTTTGGTTCATAAAAATTTTCAATTTCAGTGAAGTCCTGTTTATCTTTTTTTCTTTCGTTTCTTTTTTTCTTGAATTTTTCATGAGATATCCATGCAACCATTGCCAAATCCATGGTCATGAATCTTCTTTTTGTTCTAAGAGTTTTTAGTTACAACTTTTAAGATTGATCTTTTTTTTTAAAAGAAATTATTTTTTCACTTAGAGATATTCATTTTTCTTTCTTTTTTTTTTTAAAAGATTGATTTATTTATGCATACAAACTGGACTGTAGGCCAGAGTTGTGGGTGTGGTGAGAGGATTCACCAGAGACAGAGTGGGGAGCAGAACAGGCAGATCGACCAAAATACAGTGCTGAGGGGAGCAGTGGGAGAGGCAGAAGAGGTCTGCTGTGCCATGTGGGAATCTCCCTGACTGGTCATCGAACTCCCACCGCAGCCGCCACACCGACAGCTCCACAGCGCTGCGCTTAACCCGTTGCGCCACCAGGAGGCCCTAAGTTTGATCTTTAATGCATTTTGAGTTCACTTTTTTATTTGTTATTAGGTTAGGATCCAACATCATTCTTTTGCATGTTTCTCTCCAGTTTTCCTAGACCATGTGTTAAACTTTCTTAACCATGTGTTAAAAAGACTGTCCTTTTGCCATTGAATAGTGTTGACACCCTTGTTAAATTATTTGAACAATATACAAAGTTTATTTCTGGGTTGTCTATTCTGTTCTGTTGTCCTATAAGTTTGTCTTTGTGCCGTTATCAAACTACTCTGATTACTATAGCTTTAAGTTTTGAAGTCAGGGATTGTGGCTCCTCATTTTACTCTTTTTCAAGATTATTTTGACGGTTCAGAAACCTTTGCATTTTCATATGACTTTTATGGTCAGCTTGTCAATTTCTGCTAAGAAACCAGCTGGGACTTTGGTAGAGATTGCAATGACTATGTTGACTACTTTGGAAGGTATTACTTAATAACAATATCTTAACATCATCTTACATGAAGAGCTATTCATTTAGATCTTCTTTAATTTTGCTCAGCAATGTTTTATATTTTTAGTTTGCAAGTCTTGCACTTTAGTTAAATGTACTCCTAAGCATTTCATTCTTTTTGATGCTATTATAAATGGTATTGTTTCTTAATTTTCTTCTTAGATTGCTGATTTTATATATTGCAACCTCCTAACCTTGTTATTGGCTCTGATGGCTTTTTGTCAATTTCTTAGGCTGCTCTGTATTCAGAATCATGTCATCTGAAAATAGTAGTAGTTCTGCTGCTTCTCCAATCTGGATGCCTTTTACTTCATTTTCTTGTCATTTACCCTTGCTCAGTGCAATGTTAAATGAAAGTAGCAAGAGCTACTTAATCTTGTCCCTGTCTTTAAAAGGAAAGTTTTCATTCTTTAACCATTATGTATTATGCAGCTGTGGATTTTTGTGGATACCCTCTATCAATTTCAGAAAGTTCCTTCTCTTCCTAGTTTGTATAGTGTTTTTATCATCAAAGGGTGTTGGATTTTGGCAAGTGCTTTTTCTGCATCCTTTGAGATGAAATGTGGTTTTGTCCTTTGTTCTATTAGTATGGTGCTTTTCATTGATCAATTTTTATAAGTTGACCCAACTTTACATTCCTGGGATAAATCCTACTTGATTATTACAAATTTGAGGGGTCTCCAAGAAATACTTTCCAGCTTTATAATCCTCTAGAATGACTCACAGAACTCAATAAAAGCTATTGGACTTACAGTTATGGTTAATTATAGAAAAGGATGTAAATTATAATTAGTCAAAATTCAGGGTCCAGGAAAAGTCTAGGTATAGATCTTCCTGTTATCTTCCCCCATAGGAATTATGCACATAGTAATACATGCATAGAATAGTGCCAACCAGAAAAGTTCACCTGAACCTAGGGTCCAGAGTTTTTATGGGGCTCAGTCCTGCAGACTCCCTTGACCCACCCATATTCCAAGTCCCTCCGTAACCACATTGTCTTATCTTTCATGCAGGATTTTCCAAGGGCTTAGGGAATACTTTCTAGGAGCCAAAGAGGAAAGCTCTCACTTTGAACAAAATTAATTCTTTAATGCAGCGTCATGGTACATAATCCTTTTTGTAGGTTACTGGTATTAGTTTGCTGGTATTTTGCATAAATATAATGGACATTCATCTTTAATTTTCTTCTCTTATGATGTCTTTGGTTTGTCTAGCAAGGTAACACTAGCATCATAGAATAAGTTGGCAAGTATTCCCTTTTCTATTTTTCAGATTAGTTTGTGAAGGATTGTTAATTCTTCCATAAACATTTGGTAGAATTCAGTGATTTTCTTTTTCACTTTTTTTCAGTTTGATTAATTTCACTGTTATCTTTACTATTCTCATCCTTCCACTTTCTTTAGATTTATTTTGCTCTCTTTTTTGAGAGTTGAAAATGAAGGTTTAGTTACTGATTTTCCTTTTTGTTGTATATGCATTTTTAGTGCTGTTGCCTTCTCTCTCACATTGTTTTAACTATTATATTGTTCTGTTTTAATTTATTTCATTTTACTTATTGCTTTCTGTGGATTATTTGAAAGTATTTGGTTTAATTTCCAAGTGTTTCTATATCTTCCTGTTATCTTTCTATTGTTGATTTTTAGTTTGATTTCATTGTGATTAGGAATGATTTGGATTCTGATAAATTTGGTGAAATTTGTTTTATGGTCCAGTATGTGAAAGTTGGCCTTATAATTGTAGATTTGACTACCTCTCCTTTGTTTTCTCTCAATCTTTATTTCACATATTTTGCAGCTCTGTTGTTGGCTGCATAAATACCTAGGATTACTTTGTCTTGTTAGTGGGTTAACCCTTTTAACATTATGTAATGTCCCCCTGTGTACTCTGGCAGTTTTGTTTGCTCTGCTACTAATACAGCCTCCCCAGCTTTCTTTTAATTCATGTTTATGTATCTTATTTTCATTCTTTTTCCTTCAGCCTTACCAATATCATTATGATTGAAATGAATTCCTTGTGGCCAGTATATAGTTGAGTTATGCTTTATAATCTGTCAATTTCTGTCTTTTAATTGGTATATTTAGACAATTGATATTAAATGTAATTATTGATATGCTAGGGTTTAAGTCTCCCATTTTATTTTTATTTTCTATTTATGCTCAGTTCTTATGTTTTTCTTTCCTTTTTCCTGCCTTCCAGTGAGTTGCTTGATTATAGTGTTTTTCAGTGTATCTCTTCAAATATAACTTTTTTAGTAATTGCTCTATGTGTTTTCCATTTGCATGACTTTATCACACATTTTACCAATTCCAGTAAATATAGAAATCTTACTTTCTATCCCTTTACCTTTTTCACACAACATGTAATTATTTCCTATCCGTCAATGTTACAGTTTTTGCTTCACTCTTCAAATAATTTAGAAAACTTGAGAAGAAAAGTTCATTGTTATTACCCAGATTTTGCTTACAATATTCTTTCTTCCTTCATGATGTTTGAAGATTTCTTCTCTTGTCCTTTCTTTTCCTTTTGCCCTTCTTTTAGGTAGGCCTACTGGCATCAGATTTTCTTAGTGTTCCTTCAGCTGGGAATGTTCTGATTTCCCCTCCATACCTAAAGCATGTTTTAACTGGCTTACAGGTCTGGGTTAGCAGTTCTTTTCTTTGGTACTTGAAAAATGTGCTACTTGTGACCTCTGTGGTTTCTGAAGAGACATTTGCTGTCATTCAAGTTGCTTTTCCCTAGTAGGTAAGGTATTGGTTTTCTCTGGTTGCTTTCAAAATATTTTTTTTATCTTAAGTTTTCATAAGTTCATGTGACTTTGCAAGGACATATTTATTTTTATCCTGTTTGGGTTTTACTAAACTTCTCAAATTTATGTTTTTGCATTTTGCAATTCCCTGTTGAACTGTTTTTATAAGGATCCCTTTAAAATTTGTGTTAGATGATTCTAAAATTCTGTCATCTCAGAGTTACCATATACCAGTTGTCCTCCTCCATTCACTTGATCTTTTTTGGTATTGGGCATGAGTTTCAAATTGAAAAATGTACATTTTTGCATTATAAGACATAATACATTAATTAAACCTTCTCTCACAGTTGGTTTTCTTTGACACAGCTCTGGCTGGAGAAGGAACGAGTATGTGGTCTCTTTACTGCCAAGTGGTGGTAAAGAAGTTCAGGCTTCCCACTCAGCCTCCATTGTATGGGTTGGAAGGACTTTTGTTCCCTCCTGGGTGGAGACAGGCATTCCATTCCTTGCTTGCTCTCTGCTAGCACTGAACTAGGTTTGTCTTTGCTTACTACTAGGTGATGGTGAAAGTCTTAACCCTCCACTAGGTCTTTTCTGAATCCATTCCCCTGGAGATGAGGATCGCTTGTTCCTGCTGGTTAGACTTGAAACTCAGGATTCCCATGTGATCCCCCATCTCTCGGTGGCAGCGGTGGAAGGTTTGACTCCCTACTTGGCCATCTCTGAAGCTACTTCTGTGAGAGTATTTGGCTCTTCCTTGCGTTCTTGAAAAGGTGGCGGTCTTGAGTCTGCTGATTTGAATGGGGGGGAGCCACAGTTTTCTTGTGGTCTTTGACCAAAGTAGAGTAGTTATTACAAATGTTTTCTGTCTTGCTAGACTGCCCATTTTCTGCCTTTGGCCAGAGACAGCAGACTTATCATTCTCTTTTTATGCCCACTAGCACTTACGGGTTGTTCTGTGTCAAAGATATATGAAAGAAAACATCCCAGGGAGTTCACTGCCATATTTTACCCTTGTTTCTAGATCCCTGGCTGGGTCTGCTCTCTTCTCCACTATTCAGTCTTCTTCTATTTGTTTTATAAGAATTAGGCTTTTCGTTGTATGTAGGAGGGATAAAGGAAAATACATCTATTCCATATTCCTGGAAGTGTAAGTTCTGAGTCATTTTTAGCGGGTCAGCACTTTATGTATTCAATATTATTTCTTGTATGGTAAAATTTTCTAGTATGTGATACTAGGTTAAAAAACATTTGTTTCCTGGGTAAACTAATGTAAGACACAGAAATATTTTCTGACAGGTAGCAGATGTGAATCAGTTTGTCTAATAGATGAAGGCAAACCTTTTCAGTCTAACTCTGCTTTCTGTGCCTAGGTTGGAGCAAACACTATGGATAATCCTTTGTTGAAGTACAGTGCAAAGGATTACTTCTTTAAAGCAGCCCTCTGTCACTTCATAGTGGATGAGTTGAATGCCAAGGTAAATGTTCTTCCATGCTAGCTTTCTGATAGGGGCTGGTCATGAACACAGGCCCCAGGTACTCTGTCATCCTTGCTGTCACTTCATTTATGTGATGTTTATTAGTAGCAGGACTAAACCGGTTACATTAATAATAACAAAAATAAGAAAATATTAATAATAACAGTAATAATAATGATGCTATGTGGTTTATGTTCCCAACCATAATTTTGTAGTCTTCACCAAGGCTGTTCTCTTAAAGTCAGAAACATGGCAACCATGTTTCCTTCAGTAGATTTGCTTGAAATAAGCTAGGTGGTGAAAGGGGAGATAAGGAAAGTAGAATAACTAGCTATTTTTTTTAACTCAGAAATGGGATTGGAATTCCCATTCCAACTAGGGAGAAATTAAAAAGCTGAATGGAAACTAAGAGTCAAGAGGCAGAGACACGGGCCCCTTGATTTTGTTAGTGTCTGAAATTGGAAGAGCAGAATTAAAGCTGCTGAAAGAAAAACCTTCCTTCCAGCCTCAAGCAGTGGTCTGTGATCTGTTTGAAAATTGGACAGTGGTAGGAAGAACTTCTCCATTGTGGATGAAAACAGACATCTGGTCTGTGAGGTTTTAGAATTAGATTTGGTTCACATTGTCTTCTTCTTTATAGCAATCTAATTCAGAAAAAATGGTTTAGAAAGTTTTTCTGAACTGAAATTGAAAATTTTAAATCAAACTGATTTGATGGCAGGTTTAACAAAATGCTTCTTAAACCACTTTAGGTAGGATGTAGATAAATCTTACTGAAGGTAATATTCAAGGCATTGTTTCCTTCTTCAGTGAATTGGATATTAACAAGTGATTTTTCTCTCTCAGCTTGCTCTTGAGAAATATGAGGAAATGTTTCCAGCATTCACTGATTCAAGAGAATGTAAATTATTGAAAGTAAGTTATGCTAGAACTTTAAAAAAAATACCTCTGTTGTCAAGTACTGGGTATAATGAAGTTTTAATTTAATGAAGTCTGCTGCCTGAGGAACCTTGGTACTTTTCTGCTTTTAAAGAATAGGTCTCAGATGTGACTGGAGTCAGGGATATAAACACTGTTCAGAAACAGGCAATTCAGAAAAGTTAACACAAAACCTGGGCCTCTGACTTGGGGTAATTCTTGAATTGTATTCTAGTATTTCCCCGATTTTGTAAGATATTTGGCAATAACAATGTCATAATGAAGCTATATCTATATCTAAAATATTTTTAAGTTAAACTAATTTTTCCATATTGTTCTATCAGAAACTTCTAGAAGCTCATGAAGAACAGAATAGTGAAGCTTACACTGAAGCAGTAAGTTAAACCTTTGGGACAATAGTACATATTTTGAAGGTTTAAGTTACAGAAATTTCTTTTCATTGTGTAAATGTTGAACATTTATTTAAACATTATTCCAGTATACCTAATGTGTATTTTACAAAGGTCATGTTTTATATATCCCAAAACCTTAGCAATTAGATAGTTATATTAGCTGAATTTAGCTGTGAGGCAAATTCAATAAACAGTATCCTGTAGTGTTTTAATTTGCTGTTTCAATGTTTTCTTTTGAAAATAATCTGATATATGAGTAAGTGTAAAGTAAAACCAGTTAAATACAATTTATTAATACAATTTAAAAATAAAATAATAAGAGTTTGCTCTATCCTTGGCATAAAATAGATGGAAAATTATTTTTCTTTAGACTCATCATTTTTCTGTTTTCCCGTCTTATGTTTAGAATCAAGCAAGGTTCTCTGTATCCCCCATTAATATATTCACCATAACTTTGAAAGGGATGTTTTCCCATTTAGTTTTTACTACCAAGTCATTTTCATCCTATTGAAATTTTGTTCTGTGATAATGCAGTAAAGTCAATTAAAGGAATTCTACTTCCACACATTCCTTCTTTTCAAGTACATTTTTTTCATGTTCAGAGCAGTATTAATTTTCCATCTTCTAATTCTTATACAGGATCTGATTTTTTTGTGTACTCTTCTTCCAAATGTAAAGGCTATTAGGACTTTTTCCCATGCACATGTTAGCATATAGAGTAATATAAAGAACACATGAACTTGTCCCTAGCGCCATCAAAATTGTCACAGAATAATGAAAAAAACAATAATCTTTAATGAAGAGAGTTGGCAGATATCAGTATAAATGTTTAAACAGTTCAGGGTACTGTTGTTTGTTTGTGAATTGTATTTTCATGGAATAATTTCTGTTCCTCTCCCCTTGAACTAGGTGAAGGAATTTGACTCGATATCTCGCTTGGATCAGTGGCTTACTACCATGTTGCTTCGTATCAAAAAGTCTATCCAAGGGGATGGAGAAGGAGATGGAGACCTTAAGTGAAATGTTTTTGTCTTTGTGGCATGCAGCTAACTCCTCTTTAGTTTCATCTTAGGGCCAAGTGATCTTTATGGGATGCCCATTTAATGACTTCATTTTGTTGCACATGAGTCATATGACCTGTATGTGTTTTAAGCTCGCTGTGTATGTGTTGTTATGAAGTGGACAGGTGGGAAGCTCCTGTGCATATTGTGGGTAGGATGAGCTAGTTCATGCTTGTCTGAGTCTCCAGGGTTTTCTGAGAACTACTTCAGAAACTTATTCCTGTTGTTTTGATACTTGTAGGGCCCATGTTTAATTTTGCCACCTAATTTTTTGTCCTTTGTGGACTTGAGTACCCAACCCAGTTCTAATAGATGCTTGGGATGTATTCTCTAAATATATGTGTTTAGTTTAGGATGGTTGTTGGGAATGAATTTATAATATTTTTCATTAGAAATTTCGTTTTTGTTACCTTGTGATCTTTTGATGGTGCTAGTGACCACTTTCTTTGCTTTGTATACTGTTCTGTATGCTAACATGCATGCGAAAACTCAGAATAGCCTGGGTCTGCTGGCATTATTTCACACCATAAGAGAAAGGAGCTTCCTGGCAGTGCTTGCTTATGTGTGTGGTTGAATGTCAAGGTGAGTCTGACTGATTTGTACTTACATATACACACACGCACGCATACACGTACACACACGCACACATAGTACTATGAAAAACAATATCTCCTTTTCCTCGAGAGAGAGTTTCCAATTTTAGTTGGACTGGAAACCCCTTTCTTTATATTCATTTAAAATTGTTTAGCTGGCACATCCCTTTACTTTTATGTTCATATACTTTCCCACGAGATGGCACCCTCGGTGCCATGGTCATGTAAATCCTCTTCGGGGCCAGGAAACTGTCAAAGTCAAAGTTTGAGGATGTGTGTCATTCATTTTATCCCTTTATTGACTATGATAGGTTAGATAAGTAAATACAGTACTGGATTTACTACTTGTGCATTTGGAGAAGAACCCAAATTAGCTTCTGAGGGGACTAAATTTTCCTCTTAGCTGATGTATTGGGCTTAGTTTGTATGTTGAACTCTGTCCTGTTATTTTGGTTTATAATATGTGCTCTCTTATTTATGAACTTCATCCCGACCCATATGTTACATGCTCACATTGTACTTTAGGTATGCTCTTGTTTTCTGATCTCCTCTGTGCACGTATTTATGCTTAAATACGTGTTTTATATTTTCGTTTTAAAACATTTGTTGCAGACATAACCTGTGGTTCTTTTTAAATTATGACAGCAGTCATTAAAGACAGGCAATGAAATTTTCCATATTATGTCAGATAGTAATTGGTATTTGAGTGCTGTTTTCATTTTTGGACGGCCCTTGACTGGAATTAGTAAACAAGTTGGGCAGAAGTAGAGCGAGTATGCCTTGACCAAGGACTGTGTGACTGCACTGAGTGAGGAAGGCTTTGGGATAGTGAGTAGGTCAGTCTAGAATGGATGGGCAGTAGCAGGAAATGAAGTTGAAAGGCCCAAAGGCCCAGCTGAGGCCACACTGTACAGGCTCTCCCTCGACAGTGGTGGCACTGAGGAGTCTCTGGTCTTTGTTACGAGGTTGGTGATGGACAGGTTATGAGGTGGGGTGAACAGGGGACAAGGATGGTCAACAATGGCACAGTGTCAGTGGAGGGCAGAAGGGATGGATCAGAAGACAGGGAGAGTCTGGCACTGGGCCCTGGAGTCTGGCCTTCCTTCAAAGGTCTCGGATTGTTGGAAGAAACCTGGTTGTCGCAGTACAGTTTGGAACACAGCCCGTTTGGTGCTTCTTCACTTCCTGTGGAGACTTTTAGGAGAAAATGCTTAAATGTGGGTTCTCGTTGCAATGCTCATCTTTTCCTCAGCCAGCCCAATACTCTTTTGTGAAAATGAGGCATGGAGACCTTTTGCAGCCTGTGTTCCAGCTGTAAATCTGTCCCACTTGGAGAGCATTTAAATCCTAGTGCTGGCAGGCTTGTTCCATCACTAGTTTAGAAAGTTTATTTCCACTTGTTAAAAGAACCTTCCAATCTTACCATGTAAGCTTAAAACCAAATGATTTCTTTTAAGGCAATTCAGTTTATTCATAATGTGTTCTACTAAGAAACCTCTATATGAAGAAGAAAGATTTTTAAAATAGTATTGGTGACATTTTGTTAGAGTTTCGTATTTATAGTGAAATAAACCCTGGGGTCAGTGCCTGAGTTAGGAATTAATTTTTGTTTTCAATACTTCATCCAGAAAGAATAATTATAATCATAATGGCTAGAACAGATCTGCCAGAGGATAAAGGGAAACGTCCCGTGAATAGTATCCAGACTTTCTTGAAATGTCCCATTAACACAAGAGAAGAGCCATGACTAGAGACCTGTATTAGGTCTCCTGGATTTATGGAAAGTCATTTATGAACAAAATATGATTTTATGTCATAATCCTTGTATTTTGGCAAATCTGAGCTTAGTTCATATTCACAGTCAGTTAAAATCTCTTCAGGAAAGCTTTGCTTTTTGTGGCAACATTTTTATAGCTTGTATGAGTTTCTTTTTTATTTAATGATTGGAAAACAGTATTTTTGCACAGCCGTGGCCTGTGTGTGATGGTGTCACTGTAATCAAAGTGTGTGCATTTATTATTTTCTCTGACTGTGTATTTAAAATGTCCAAATGCAGACCTCTGTGGCTTGCTTCGGAGGATTTGGCAGCACGCATGCCGCCTCCGACCCTCCCGCCTGCGGTATGAGCCATGAGTAGGAGCAGGTTCGTGCCTGTCAGGTTCTCAGTTGGTCACTGCGGCGTTCCCCCTCCTGCTCTTGCGTGCAGAATTACATGTGAAAACTACCTGCCGTGTGATGGTAAATCTATCTTAGCGGAAAGTATGTATGTTTTGTGTGAACCTGTACAGTAAATAAACTGGAAATTATGAGTCACATCTTGACTAGTCTTTCCTAACTCCATTTGCACAGATCAAGACTAATTTCCTTTCCTTCAGATTGTTCCCATTGAGCTGCAGGTAATGGGCATTATCTATTCTAGGTTCTTTGACTATCCATCCAAACATTAAACTTAGGTCACTTAATAGAAATTCAGGGTAGTGGGTTTACAAGATGAGGGACTTTGAAGGAAACCTTAGTCTGTTGATTCACTCCATTAAACTCAAAACTCTGTAAGCCTCACATTCTCATCCCATCCTGCTGCCCCCCATTAAGGAATCTTGCTTGTATCCTTTAGACTCCACCCCTCTAGAACCTGGGAGGAGTATGATAGAATTGCAGATTGGAGGGAGAAGGAGGAGTTAAATGGACTGCCAGTTGACCTCAGAAAGCCATGTTCAGGTCGATTTCAAGTCCACAACTTAGAGCTAATTCAATGCATTTTAAAAAAATGAATGGTAGAACAATCCATCCCCGTCCAGGAATTCTGAGTTGTTCGGGATCAGGTTTAAAGGCCTGTTTTTGCTAGCTGTGCTAAGTCACTATACAGGTTGGCAGAGGTAGGTGTACCCACCTACCTCTGTTTCTGGGCTCTGCTAAGGTGAACTGCTCCAACCCATATTTGTAGCCTGCATGGTCTTTTCTACCCTTGCCTTGGTACATGTGAACAGATGGCCATTTGCATAAGTCCCTGTCCTCTCCCCACCCCCAACCCTCAGTAACACTGCTATTTTAAGTGAACAACCATGAAGTTCATTTAAGGGAATGAGCACTCATTTGGTTTCCAAAAAATGTTCCTGCTATGACATGGTCTAAAATTTAATGGGTTAGAGTTTAATTAATACAAATTATTTTCAGACTTGTTGGTTTAGATTATCACCTTCAGAATAGCCACATTTCTGTTAAAAAAAATCACCCTTAATAAAAGTCTTTCCCCAGGGCCTCCTTGGTGGCGCAACGGGTTGTCACAGCACTATGAAGCTATCCAGAGCCACTGCAGCACAAGTTCGATACCCCGCCAGGGAGCTTCCCACATGACACAGCAGACCTCTCCTGCCTCACCTGCTGCTCCCCTCAGCAGTGTACTTCAGTCCATCTGCCTGTTCTGCTTCCCACTCTGTCTCTGGTGAATACTTTCACCGCCATCCCCCCACCCCCATCTCTGGCCTACACCCCAGCTTGTATGCATAAATAAATCAATCTTCAAAAATAATTTTAAAGTCTTTTCCCACCACAGGGCTCATTTCAAATTCTGTGCAACAAAGATGTTGATACAACCAAAGGCAGCACTTTAGGGTGCAGGCTGAGACTGCTTCCAGGTGGTTGAGTTGGGACTGTGTCACCTCTCCAGTAGCCTTTCTTGAGGCTCTGAGGGAGGCAATGCAGATAAGGGCGCTTGCCTGCCCTCAGATCTGAGACTGACATACTGAGGGTGGCCTTGCTTTTTTTACTCAGCCAGGCAAGAGCAATAGAGGGGTAAATCCCTCTATGATGGCTTCTGTGGGATTTGTGAATTTCTCAAGGGGCAGCCTTACTCCCACAGGAAGGGAGAGAGAAATGGATATATTGGAGCAGTCTGTGCAGCAAGCATTACTTGTACATTAAATGCAGTCCCCTCGCACTATGCGAGGTTAGTGTTGCTCACCACCAAGCCTTTACTTGGAAGGATAAATGTGCGATCTAAATTGCTAAATTAGATTAATCCCAGGACTATAGACTCTGACTCGAAATTTTATTACCTATGAAATTAAGGTTCTTGTTTCAGTTACTTGTGTTTCAACTAAGAATCTTATTTCTGCAGGGCCTAAATTCTAATAGTGGAAATAAACTTACAAAACTATTTTTACAAAGCAAACATTTATTAACACATTTAAGTTTTTTGTAGAATTTCTAAAGAAACAAATTCAAGACAAAAATTCTTCCAGTAGGTAACAAAATAATTATTTAAATTCCTTCTCCTTAAGATAACTTTATACCATGAAACAATTCATCAGCTAGGTAGGTCCATTCTCTATTTTTTTTTTTTTTTTGTTCTGTAAACATAACTAGGATAAGTTGTCGATTTATTTTGAAATCATTCAGTACGGCTGTCTTCAAGAGCAGGTGTGAAACATGTTATCAGCATCTAAAACACCTTATGGTGTTTTTAGTATTTACTGTGACATGTTACATGTTAGAACAAAGCAAGCACTTAGGGAGCAAGTCTTCCCTCATTAGTTCCTGGCTGTCTCTATGTTTTCATCCTCTAACTTACAAATAAAAGTACCTTTCTTTTAGAAAAAAGTGTTTTCACAGCAAGTTTAATAAATTAAAATGTAGAGGAAAAGAGCAACTGGTGAATGAAACAATTATCATTCAAGGTCTTCTTTAAATTAATATGGCTAAGTTGAAGCACTTCATAAGCACAGAGCATTATACCCAAGCCACCAACCTACTGGAGCGAGGAATCGGGCTTAGGAAATAAAGCAGAATTGTCTTTTAACTACAAATCATTTTGAGCAATAATTAAGGCCAGCATGTGATAGCCAAAGCAGCACTTAAGACACACGTTCTTCGCAGTCCTCTCGTAAGGCATAATCAAGGGTGAGTGTGCCAAGGCCTTTGGTCCCATCTACAGAGGCTCACATGCTCCCGAGGACACAAATATTTCAAGCTTTGGATGTGGAAATGAGAAAATCTGGGCTTCTGGAAATTCAGAAAAACTGCACAAATACTAATACTCTTTTAAGTTTGCAAGTTACCTCGTTCTACCTTATAAATAAAATGGCTGAAATGTTTCAAGTCCTCTAAATCCTCTTGCTTAATAGTCACAATTCTTTGCAAAATAAATAGTACAGTTTGCTGCTAGAATCTTTGGTAGGACAGCTTTTACCAGATCTGATTTTTAGGAAAGAATCCAAACAGCCACATTTTCATTTCAAAAGTTATTTTATGGCACATGTTCTACCTGCTACTGCTGTGAGCGATTATACTAAGCAGTAAGCAAGTATCCGATTTGTCATTCCTTTTTTACTGTCTACTAAGGGGGGCGTCAGGGGGTTGTGGAGAGGAACAAATGCGGTAATTCATTCAAGGGTCCCCAGAACACATTTATTTGCTTCATTCAATTCAACAGGGAAGACATAGCTGAAAATACATGGCCCCAGTTTTATTTCAGCTTGGTAGAAAAATACCATAAAGTATCAGAAATAAACCCACGTGGAAGCTAAGGCAGGGTGAGAGACCAGGGAGACCGGGTACAGCAATTTCATGGGCTGGGTCACTGCTCTATACAGTTAAGGTAAGCAGTTGTCCAAAAGTCATAAATACCAAGATAATCAAGCATTAGAATGATTTAACACATATAACCTATACCAGAATTAAGTAAGGTTATGTTAACTGCCTTGTTTAAGTGTAGCTGAGATCATGCAGATCAGGATTTTAAGGGAAAGCTTTAAAAATGCTTTGATAAAGACGTGCAAGTGAGCAGAAATTTGGGGAAACCTGCAGAAATCACTCTTGTTCCCTTCTTTGCCCACAGATGGTTCTTTTGCTTAGTCCCTGACTTATCTCCTATACAGCTCTCTTTGCTTCTCTCGTATAAGCAAAGGTGCAGGCTGCAACCGGCTTGGCGGGTCAAGTCAAGCTCTTATTCCATGTTGGTTAGGGAGTGAAGCTGTGTGGGCAACGAATCTGTCTGTGGAGTCAGCCCACTAAGCTCACTGATGGTGCTGGCCAGCAGGGCGTCCTGGGACACCATGGGACTGTCCGACTTGCAGGCGGGGTCCACGGGACTGTTCCCGTGCACAGCAGGCAGGCTGTCTTGGACTGTGGCCAGGTTGTGAAAATGGCCATTTTCTGCAAAAGACAGCAATTTATCCGAAAGTTTGGATGGTGCAAATTCTTCATCAGGCTGTTCAGTCTTCTGCCCTTCATCATTCTTGGGTGAGCCATCTACAATAACAAGGAAAGACTTCCATGGCGTATTCTTATCATGTATCTACGAATCAAACACAAAACAAAAGTCACTGGTTGCTGCTGCACAAAAACTGTAACCCTCCCAATTCATAGCTACTAACAGTGACAAACACAGCTTTTAAAACAATCATCTCACGTCAACTTAAATTTAGATCCTGCTCTAGGACAAAACATCCTTTCACTAATTGCTGATACCTTTCTACCACCCATGTCACTGGAAAAGGATTTATCACAGAGTGTGCCTTCCTAGGCCCAGAGACTTGGGGCTTCGGTCAGTGTGCACTGCAGAGAAAGACCTCTCATCTTCCCTTGCCTCTTTATGGAATGACTGACAGGCACTTCGGACTCTCCAGGGTTGTGTGTACCTAGGAAACGGCAGGTTGTCATTCTTAAGAACAAGCTTACTGAGGTGTGCCGCCGGAGTGTGGACTTGTCCGTAAATGTCCGCCCACACGCGTTACACATGAAAGGCTTCTCCCCTGTGTGGATCCGATGGTGGCGCTGCAGTGCGTTGAGCTGGGTGAACTGCTTTCCACACTGGTCACAACAATAGGGCCGTTCCCCTGAAACAGAAGAGAGGATCTCCTTAGCCTACTGTATTTAATTCTAACACACTGGAATACTGCTGTTTGTAAACTATGGAAAATCATTCATATTCCACTGTAAAGATAGTTATATTAGGAACAACTCAAGGGTCAACTGGCAGGCACAATGCACTGTCCCTCCAATACTGAGAGTTTACAGCTTACACCCGGAAGGGCCCAAAGCCACACCTGTAGCTGCTCTTACACTTAGAGAAATTTCAACCTCTTTTCCATAGTGACAGAACAGATAAGTCCCAATATAAATGAATTTACAAGCAGGTACATACACTGACATGTAGAAATCATTGTCCCTGAGTTAATCAGAAAACATTTAAATATTCACATATCTATACCCATATTCAAATATTCAAATCTTTTCAGCTTCTCAGAGCCAGAAACTAGCTCTTTTTTTTTTTTAAAGATTTATTTATGCATACAAGCTGAGGTACAGGCCAGAGGTGTGGGGCGGCAAGAGGGTTCACCAGAGACAGAGTGGGGAGCAGAACAGGCAGATCAGAAATACACTGCTGAGGGGAGCAGTGGGCCAGGCTGGAGAGGTCTGCCGCACCATTTGGGATTCTCCCCGGCTGGGCGTCGAACTTGCATCGCGCGCTGCAAACAGCTCCACAGCGCAGCGCTCAACCGCTGCACCACCAGGTAGGCCCGAAGCTCATTTTGTTTTAACTGCTATTACACACAAAACAGAGTTCAATTCCAAATAACTTTCTAGTAAACCTAAACGCTTTTCTGACAACATTCCAGCCGTACCTGTGTGAACTTTAATATGCTGGTAAAGTGAATTCCGCTGGGCAAAAGTCCTGAAACAAACTTCACATTTAAAGGGTTTCGATCCAGTATGGATTCTATTGTGATGTTTTAAATACTCCTTAGAAGCAAAACTCTTGCCACATGTTTCACACATAAAAGGTCTTTCACCTACATGAAAAGATGAAACAAAAAGTTAGAAATGATTCAGGCATTAGAACATAAAGGAAGAACAGGTCCACATTCTTAAAACCCACGAGCTCCTCAGGGTGCCATGGCAGGCAGCGTGCTACATTTTCTAGTTGAAACCATCAGAACATCTATTCACTTAAGATATTTACTACCTGCTCAAAGTTGGTGTAAAATATCCTTGGGTGTTCTGAAAGATTAGACTAGAATTAAAGAGGCATTTCGTCAACTCACAGTTTGGACATTTAGTCATTCCAAACAAATTAGTTTTACAACTTGTTTGGAGAATTGTTATTTTTCAGAAAGCACTTCTAGGGATTGTTAGTAGAATAAAAGTCCCTCTTGAGAGGAAATTCACATTAGATAGAATAGGCATAGCTATTCAAGAGTAGCAAATCCCCATCAATTTGCAGTGGATTACAGAACAAGGGAAAAAAAACAAACATTAAAGTGCCATTTCATATTATGTAATTTGAGTCCTTTCAGTCTCACAAATCAATTATTAGTTGTGTCACTGATTTCACAAACATCAAAAAAAAAAAAGACTGGCTTTAATAAAATCTGAATATATTAATGTTATAATCAAATGATTCTAACAGTATGACAGGTTAGTGTGACCTGACCTCTCCACCCCCAAGCTTCCATTAGACAACAATTAATGCTCATTTTACAATCTAGTAATTTCTCATTAAATGCCTCAACTCCGTCTTGCCTGAATTTGATCATAAGGCCCATATGACAGTGGTTAGAAGTAAAAATGTGAAAATGCAAGCAGTTACTATGATAACTATAGCACACAACAGATTCTGTATATTTTTGTATAATACAGACCTCTGAACTTTAGGGTTATTGTGCTCACTCAGAATAAAGCCAACTTAAATTTTCTCCGTCACAATAAAATATCAAAAAATTTGGACAGTGGAATCAAGATAATTTCACAGCCCCTTACTACTACATATAACTATTTTCTTCTAGTCTTTCATGTTTTGCATATAGTTGGGATTTGCTATATGCTTAATTGTGCATTTTTAAGTCAATATTCCTGCGTGGGTGTTTCTCATACTGTTCAGAGATTTTAATCTGAATGGCCAGGTCAGGAGCCAGGAGGGGGTAAATTTACCAATTTATAGAACCACTTCCTGTGGTTACTCTAATAAAGTTGTTTCTAGTGCTTTGTCATTAATAGCTGGAAAAGGGAGAACAGCATATAGCTTTTCCCATATTCTGAACAATTTCTTTATGAGAGATTCCTGGAAATGGAATTTGGGGCTAAAATAACAAGAACTGTTTCATACCTCTTGATACGTAAAGCTCTATACCAGTTCCTACTGCTGGATATGCAAAGGCCGTCGCCACAAGCACATTGGCACTGGACAAGTGAACATACTTTATTTGTTCATTTTTGCTCACTTGATTAGATGGAAATGCTATCTCATGGCTTTAACTTACACCACTTTGATAGATGCCAACTTCTAAATTAATAAATCGCAGTTTGCGTCTACAGCTAGGCAAGACATTCAATCACAACAGCATGAGTATTTACCTGTGTGACACCTTTTATGATAAATCAGCATGTGGTTCTGAGTGAATCTTGCACCACATTCATCACAGACAAAAGGTTTTTCCCCTGTATGAATTCTGAAAGTACAACATTCAGATGATAACTTAGGATGTATTTCAAACCTCACTTTGTAATACAATTTCCACTCTAGCCTGCAAAGACAGTTCATTCCAGGAGACCTATTGAGAATGAGTGGAGTGAAAGGTAGAGAGCCATCATCTATCTCCTTCCCCAAATACGTCTCTGCATGAGGTCAACAGACGGACATGTTGCCCCTTAAGACGCTGACTGTCCACCCACACCACACCTGTCTTCCAATTTATGCTGCACAGCATATGCAGGCAGAGACCATACCTTTGAGGAGTTTTAAAAGCACTAAATAGAATTAGAATATTTGTAAGACTTCTTTGTTCCAAATCAACCACAAACACCTTCGGCACTGTTGCTGACAAAATACCACATTATCAAAAAATTTACTACCATTGCCTAATACATCATAAGCTGTCTAGAAAGAACTGTTTTCCAAATGCTGAAGAAGGCTGGTTTCTGAGGAGTGTACATAAGCATTGGCATTTCATGGCCAGTATGAAGTGGCAGTCAATTCCACTTTACTATGCATTTCCAAGACCCAAGTTTTGAAACAAAGTAAAAAGATGAAAACCACACCACTATCCCAAAGACTGACCCAAGTAGGCGTGCAGATACAGAACTGCTTGTCTGGATTTCAAGCAAAAATACGAGCATTCTAAGGAAACTTATTTGAAAACTGAATTTCACCCACCTACAGTTCAAAAACAAATTAAGAATCAAAAAAACACATTCATGCTAATTCTGCAGTTTAGACTAACCCATGGCATTCTTTCCAAGATCTGAAAGATAAGACCAGAGAACTATCCTAAAGCCCTAACAGCATACCACTGAGGTCACTGTTAACAGGACTGTGAAACCCAGATGGTCACAGACACAAGTTCTAAATGAATCAGGAAAGGAGAAATACAGGTAATTAGCTCCCCTCCTCCTCAGGCATGGTGGGAACTGTATGCAACAGAGGCTGCCCTGGAGGGGGAAGTGCATGCAAGACAAGATTCATGGGTCCTGGCCTCTGCAGCAGTAGGGGAACTGGGTTCTGTGTCAGGAGAAGGCGGGGGTCCCTGTGGGCCTCCAGCCTAGATGAACACTGCGGATTTCCAGAAATTTGAAGCGCAATCTCGTAGCATCTCTCCTTAGAAAAGAGTATTCAAAACTGGGCCTCCCTGGTGGCACAAGGGGCTAAGTACAGCACTATGAAGCTATCTGCAACCACTGCAGCACAAGTTCGATACCCGGCCAGGGAGATTCCCACATGGCTCAGCAGACCTTTCCTGCCTCACCCGCTGCTCCCCTCAGCAGTGTACTTCAGTACATCTGCCTGTTCCGCTCCCCACTCAGTCTCTGGTGAATCCTCTCACCACCCCACACCTCTGGCCTACACCCCAGCTTGTATGCATAAATAAATAAATCTTTAAAAAAAAGAAAGAGTATTCAAACTTGTCTCAAGATAGCAGCTCCCAGTTTTTAAAGGGAGCAAATTATGAAAAACCTGGAGATGTAGCCACACTGGTCCAAACCCAAGAACCACTTCAGTTTCTCCACACACATTTCAAGAAAATAAGCCAACAAGTGACAATCTGGAAACACTTTCAGAGCCTCCGATATTTCCCACCACACTCCACTTGCAGAGCCACTGCCCGTACCTCATGTGGGTCTTGAGTGCAGACGGCTGTGAGAACTTGGCCTCGCACTCTGTGCAGCCGTAGGGCTTATGGCCCGTGTGCGTCCTCTCGTGGAGCCGCAGGGCGGTCTTGGAGCTCAAGCCCTTGCCGCACTGCTGGCACTGGTGTCGCTCGCCTCCACCCTCGTGGACCTGCACCACATGCCGCTTCACATCCTTCTTCCTCTTGAATTTCTTCCCGCACAGCTCACATGGGAAGTGGCGCTCGCTGCTGTGCACGTGGCGCTGGTGGCTCTTCAGGTTGCAGCGGTTGGCGAAGGTCTGGCCGCAGGTGTCGCAACGGTGAACCACCTCTGTGGCTACTCCATGGTGGTGCCTGATGTGCTTCAAGAAGCTCTTCTCATACAAAAAGGCTTTGTCACAGATCGTGCACTTGAAGTTGCTCTTCCTCTTCTCCCCCTCTTCCTCCTCCTCTTCGTCCTCCTCCTCCCCTATCACCACTTTCTGCAGCACCTCCTCCACTTTCACCCCGGCACTACAATTCTCGTTTTTGGTTCCTGGCTCCATCTCTGTTCCCACAGTGTCCAGACTGGAGTCTTGGGGACACCTGTAGTCCCCCATGTCATCCTCTGCACTTTTCTGCTGCTCTCGCAGTCGTCTTGTGTATTTCTTTTTAGGGATTTCCACAAATACCTTTCTTCCAGCCAGCCTCCCACTAGCTCTTCTGATTTTAGGGTAGGGAGGCTTAACTATATCTTTCTTCTTGTCCGGTTTCTCCTTGGACTTCCTCGGAGGCATGTCTGGGAACACGCCATTGCTGATTCCCTCCGCTACGGGATCCGAGGACTCCACCAGGCCATTGGCAAGAGGCCCATCCTCGGCTGCACTGGCCAGAGCCAGCGGCTGCTCAGGCGCAACACTGACTTGGGGTCCACTGCTTCCTTCTGCATCCTGAGACTCTGAGAAGTTCTGCAACTCCAAGAGAACGGACTCCAACATCTGTTTCTTTAACTGAAAACAAGTTTCTGATAAGTCCAAACATTTTAGCTTTTCAGCCATTTCCAGCATTCGCTGCACCCGGTCTTCTTCCACCTGCACCTTCGCAGTGTAAACAAACTCAAGAAATGAAGCAAAATCAACAACTTGCACTTCATTTAAGTAGACGTTAGTCCTAGTACCATCCACTGTCTTTTCATTAAGGAACATTTCCTTAAAAAACTTGCTGGTGGCTGCCAGCACAGCCTTGTGGGCCATGAATTCTTCACGGACACCCTGGTACTCCACACTGACAGTCACATCGCACAGGTGGCCGAGCTGGCGTAGTTGATGCATTTCATGCAGAAGGTTAAATGGTGAGGATTTGGATTCTAGCAGAACTGCACCACTTTCCATGTTTCTTTTACCAATAACAGCTTTGGAAACAAAAGCAAGAATTATTCATGTATGTGGCATCCACTCAAGTAAAAGGATTAAAAAAGTGTGATTAATTTAGTTCTTTAGAGGATATAAACTGATTGACAAACTAAACCTGTTTTCACACAAAGATTCAAATCACGCTTCATAGCATCTTTCTGAAATTTTGATATATCTTAATATTTGCATGAAAAAAATAAAATATCACTAAAATTTCCCACAGTGTTAGACTAAAGTGAGTGAGTGACTATGACTATTGAAATACATCTAAGCAGTACTTGCTTATCAAGGTGATTTTCTAATTTGCTTACAGATACAGACCCCCCCAACCCCCCAAAAACTAAAAGAACCTATGGGAGAACAGAATGTCTAGTTCTTTATTCAGGAACCCAAATAATTAAAAGAAATACAGGGCCTTGCCTGTATTTGACAAACCTCAGAGAATCATGTCTGCCTTTAAAAACAACAAACTAATTTTCCATAAGGACAACTTCATGGAAAAGTAGCCCATAAGCCATAGCCATTTTACATGCCTCATGATTTAAATTGCTATGAACTGTACACAAATAATGCAAATTACAGTTATAAGCTGTGTTACCTTGAGCAAGTAACAACTCTCTGAACCTCAGCAACTCTGTAGAAGGTTGACATGCTGTTATGAGGCTTTGGTGAGTGCAAACATGTCCATGCTTAACTGGGGATGTTTTAAGCTAGTTGTTTCTGGCTTCCCATGCACCAAGTCTAGGAGCTATTATCCTCATTGCACATGAGGAACAAAGGCAAAGTGAATGGGCAGGGAGCACCAGCCAGCACCTAGTAGGACTCTGAACTCAGTGAAACTGCTCAGCACACCCTTCACCTCCACCTTCCCAAAGGACAAGTGCTGCTTTCACTCCCTAGATCCTTCCACAACAGCAGTCAGTAAAGGAACATTCAGCACTAAGCCAAGGGCTGCTCTCCTTAGCTTCAATGGTACCTCAACACCATTTTGGGTAATGCCTTCTGCCTTCTCAGGCTCCCCAAATAATTGCTTTCTTCTCAAGGCTCATCCCCCAACCTTTTGCTCTTATCCACCTTCCTCTTCCAAGTTCCGTCAGGTTCCTAAATCTCCACCCAACCATCCAAAGTACCCACCTAATTGCTGATCTCCTTCAACCAGATCTTATATGTCACCTCAGACTCAAACTTTCTGGAGCAGAACTTGTCTTTATTTTCCTTGAAAATACAATCTCACCTCTTCTGCCTCCTCCCCCATCAATGATACTGCTTTTGGTAGCTGGGGGCTACAACTTGGCCCCCAGTATCACCAGCCCCTCTCCCTTTACATGGAAAAAAGACAGCCCTCTGAGTATTATCTGAGAAATGAAACAAAACAAAAAAAATTGGTATCTGAGAAGCCTGAGCAGTGTCACCTGATGGGGACTTCACAAATCTAAGAACAGGATGGGGTTGGAGTAAATGATGGACTACCACCAATTCCAGCTAAAGCCTTGGGAGAAAGGGCTGCCGATAGCTCTCAGCCTGATGCTCGTCTTCACAACCAGCTCTCAACTTGCCCAAATCTCTATCAATGACGCCCAGAAGCACAAGTGCAAACTTAACAGGCGGTCAGAAAATGCTTTCTGAGTCAATCAATAAAGTGGTTTCCGAGCACGATTTCCCATTTTGTCCGACCACGGGAAGGGAAGGAAGCGATCATGGCGACAGGAACATTTCAGCCTGGGTGACAGCTGCATCTCACACTGTAATTGGCTGGCACCCTGGTCTCAGCCTCCGCCCCTGAGCATCGCCCCAGTATGGGCCACTCTCAGCTGCCCGTCTGCACTGGGGAGGTGTAAAGGAGGGACCAGGCCTAAGCCCGGGTGGGCATCGCGCTCCACCGCGCCCGCCCCAGGACCCCGAGACCACCACCACCACGAGCTCGCCGCCCCCGCAGGCCCTAAGATCTGCATACTTCCAAAGGACACGCGGCCCCGCTGCAAGAGGACTCCAGCGCCTGCTCGGTCTCGGGCATCCACCAAGCCAGTGTAATGGGGCCTGGCCCTCCGACCCCGGGATGGATCTCGACTCCTGCACCGGCGAGATAACTGAGTAAACCACAGGGCCAGCCAGCTTCCGGCGCCGACAGCCAGGACGTGGCGGCCGGGGCGAAAAGCCAGACGGAAGCGCTGGCGGTGCACTCACCTCCTAGCCGGCGCCCCAGCTGCCACCGCCGCCGTGCGTCTGCTGGACCAGGCGGACTGGACGGCCGGCGGTTGGGCGGGGCGCGGTACCAGCGCGGCCGCCAGGGAATGGCCACAGTGGGGTCTCGCCTTGTCTTCTCCAGGCCCCGCCCCTTTAGAGGGCTGCGTGCGCACGTCGGACTGCGGTCGTTCGGGCAGTTACGTGACCCGACATACACTGAGGCCGCGCCTTCAGCCGGCCGCGCCAGATTGCGTCATTCGTCGCAAGCCAAGGTAAGCGCCTGCGCAGAAGCCAGCGACAGCTGCACCGACTACCGGAGAGGCGCGGCGGGGTCAAACTCACGTCACGTGAGAGGCGGGGCGCGCGGTCAGCTTTAGTTACCCTTTAGCCTCTAATCCCCGGCGCTATCCCTGCGTGCCGGTGTGAATCCTGCTGTTCGGCGAGACCACGGAAGGAAGGGCACCCACCGGCAGTTGTACTGATAGGCGGCGGACGAGGGTCCCCAAGTGTGCCGGGTGCGGCTTGCTTGGAGCGAGCGCGCCAGGGGTCGAGTGTAACTCTGTTGGCTGAGCCCCTGCCTAGCGAGTGGGATCATGGGGAGCGGGCAAAAATCACTCCTTACTATCATCATCTATAGCGTTCCCCCACTTTGGTCGTTAGGGAACTTCTACAGATACCCAGCAACTCCTCAGTGAAAGCCGTTTATGTCGTCAGGGTGTGAAGCCTCCTACCTAAAACCTTGCTTCCTGTTACAGGGCAGGGTGAGGGGACACCCAGGGCCCCCTTCCCACCCCACCCCCAAGCCTGCTGGCTCTAAATAGGTTCTGCCATCTGCTGCAAGGCAAAACACCCCAGTGCATAAGGCCTTTAATGGAAAGGAACTTTAATATAATTCATGTGATTTAAAGAGAAGATAAAAATTAGACAAAAAATAGAGTTTGCAAATTAAGCACCCGAAGTTACCCATCACCTTGTGGGCAAAAGTCCACCCAAATGGGATTGGCCCAAGGCAAGGCCCGAAAGCCTGCCGGAGTTTAAAACACCTTTTAGCAGGGACCCATAGAAAAAGGTCAGAAACAGCCAGACAAATATCTGAGGAAAAGAGCAAAATCAAATACCAGATCAACGTTGCCATAGTCAACCTCCCCACCGGTCTCTCACCCACATCTGTTTCAAACAGTTCAGGCCAGTACAGTTTCCTCACATGTCTCTCTGCTCCTTGTGCTTCTTCTGGCCTCCATCCTGCTCCCTTTCTTCCTTTCTCTCCTCTCTGTCTTCTTATCTCTTCTGCTCAGCTCCGCCCTCTCTTGGGTGGGGCAGGGAACATGGAACACTCCTCTTTCCTGAGGACCACCCTCTAACAATCCCCCCTTTTAATTTTTATTCCACCATATCTATGGTGGCACAGATTACAGGGGGTAGTCTTAGGAGACAGGCTACTTACCTGTTCCGCTGAGCTGGAATCTCCATGGCACACTCAAAAACCTGGCGATCCACAACCACAAGCAATAGGCCCCCTCAAAGCTCAATGTCTGCTTTTTAAATACCAAAAACCATTGTTTAACTCCACCTTCAGTGCTCAGCATCCTTACTTCAGTGATGATGGCATTATGGGATTCGTAGTCCTAGGTGTCTTAGATCTCTCTGGCTTGAGGTGGGGTTGGGTCCTGGGACACTCCCCTTTCCTGAGAACCGCCTTCTTACAGTACCAGTCCAAGGGAAGTGTAGCTTCTTCACATGTCTCTCTGCTCCATGTTCCTCCTCCAGGTCACCTCTTTCTTTCCTTCCTTCTCCCAATCTCCAATCCAACTTCTCCTTTTCCCTGCTCAGCTCCACCCTTCCTTGGGTGAAGCAGGGAACTTGGAACCTCCCCTTTGCTTGGGAACCACCCTGTTACACCCCACCTATCCTTACCCAATCCTGATCAAAACCCCACTTTGAAAGACTGGTCTTACATCAGAATAATTAATTCTTACCTCAGCTTCAATCAATATTTGAAGAATCAGTGAATGATAGGCATCTTATTTAGTCATTTTATCTATTTATATTCCATGATTCCAAGAAATTTGAATAAACACAATTTCCATCTGTGGCCCAGAAGAGCCAGAATTATTTTTCATTTTATGACTTTGTTTTGCATTATAAAAAAGTCACTTGCTTCCTCACTAAAATACTTGTTTGTGTTTTTGTATATTTCCTTTGGAGAAATTTATTTTCAAAACTTTTGCCCATTTTTTAAAGTTATTTGTGTTTTTATTGAGTTGTGAGAGTTCTTTTTATATTCTATATAAAGTCCCTAATCAGTTAATAGTTCGCAAATATTTCTCCCATCCTGTGTGTTTTCTTCCATGAAGGTATCTTTTGAAGAACAGGAATTTTTAATTTTGATGAATCCCAATCTATTTTTTCTCTTGCTGCTTTTGAAAAACATTGCCTAATCCCAGATCATTTGATTTACACCTGTTTTCTCCTCAAAGTTTAGTGGCTTTAGTTCTTAAATGGTCTTTGATCCATTTTGAGTTAGTTTTTGTATATGATATTGATTTATAATATGAAAAAGAAAAATAATAAAAATGGAGCCATCCCAAGTCTGGGTAAATACCAAATGGAATTTGGACAGTTGAGGGTCTGCCCCCAAGCATGTTCAGGTGCATTGCCATATTCAGACACTCCCAGAGGGGTCCACCAAAAAAGAAACTGAAAACAATGTGTGAAGCCAAAAATTGCAGAGAATTGAAGTTTGACCAGTCACCACTTGGTAAACTGTCCACCAATCACAACTGCGTGGACTGAAAACCTCATTTCCGTAAAGACCTGAGTGGGAAACTGGGTTCCTATGAGCTGGCTATGAGCTGCCCACTCATAGGCAACTGTGACCTATTTGCTATCTGCAAATCACAGCAGAGCACTCCTTGACTACCTACAGAGTGTAGCCCATATCATGAGGCAGGCCCGGGGACACCTAGGCCACTGTTGACCTAATTACGCGACTATCTCCATGGCGGTCTCAGGATAACTCTGCCTGTGATAACATCATCTTTGCTGACGCAAATGTCTCTTGACGTGTGGGCATGATGTCCCCTTCCCTGTCCCTCGTAAAACTTTGTCCCTCATTCCCATCCCACCCTCCAGACCTATTTCTCCTACCATTGTCTCAGGATCAACTTTCACTAGCCTGCATGCTTTCAATAAATGGCACAAGAACTTCTATTCAAGTAGCAAAGTCTTGCCTTGTAAATCTGCTCCTGGACTGATGGGTCCCTCATCTTCTTCCCACCACAAGTGGCAACAAAGTTCCTATTGCAACAGGAAATTAGCCCTGCCTATTTGTGTACATAATTGCACTCCTTTCCATGGGCTCAGGAAACAGTTGGAGTTTGATGAGTTTTAATTAAACTAGGTCCTGGGCCAGCACCCCCATTAGCACCCCAACCACCAACAATATTTCCCACATGCCACAGTATCTCTAGCTGATCTCAGCATGTCCTGTGAGCTAGTTTCCCCCAGCAACACATCAACTCCCTGCAATATTTCCTGTACTGCAGTCTCAACAAAAAGTACCCAACACTTGCCTAACCAGCGTTTGCGCAAAGGAGCTGAGATATAAAAGTTAACTTAGACCTCTGTCCCAGGGCACATTGTCAATTTGACGTCTATCCTTTCCTCCCTTAGAAAGAGCTTTCAGTAAACTGCTTTTCATCTAATCTCTCAATCTCTGTGGCTTCTTCCATAAGCCACACAGACCTAACCTAAACCCCTGTCCACCACATCAAGGTGCTTCCTGGCTCTGTGTTGTCCAGACAGCAGTTCTGAAGCCCTAATAAAAATTTGCTGTAATGTGGTAGATGTAAAACCGTTGCTGTAACTAGACAACAACTAGGTAAGGGTCCCACTTAATTCTTATCTCGTCCCATCACCATTTGTCAAAAACACTATTTTCCCCCATTAAACAGTCTTGCCTTCATTGTCAGAAAGCACTTAAGGATTTGCTTCTGGACTCTCAACTCTATTTGATTTATCAAATAAATAGAGTTGACTGTCAACTCTATCATGGCATCAAGACTACACAATATTAATTACTGTGTATATTTTTCCTTTGTATAGAGAAATTTAAAAATTTGTGATGAGCAGTATGTCTTTATAGTTTCTCCTACTGGTTGTAGGTTCAGAAAATACTTACCCTACTAGAAACTTAGTACACAATTCATTTTTCTATTATTATTAAGATATGAGTTTCTAGAGTTTCATTTGGGTCCCAAGAGATTGGATGACACCCCATTCATTAATTGATGCTCCAGTGTTTCTTTTGGTGCATCTTTTTCCTAATCTCTTGCCTCTGATGAGCTGGGGAGTGGGATAATTACCCAATACGCCAGCCAAAGCTTCTGTACAGATTCCTGTATTTTTCTGTAGAAAAAAATAAGATATAACTGCAGTAGAGAAAAACTCACTTACATTGTCAACATTAATATTTAGAATCTTATTTAAATGAGACCTGAAGGCTAGAGAGTTCATGAACGTGAACAGTGTGAAATGAGGGAAGCATCAGGAATAGATTGTCAGTGATGGCTGCATTTTAGAGCCATGTCCCTCATGCGGGGCACTATGTGGGGACAAAAGAACCCAAGGAGAAAGAGGCTGATGAGAGACTTATGCTTCTAGCCAAAAATGCGATTATTTAACCACGGGATTTCATGTAAGTGCCTCACCTGTCTGTCTAAAAGCTCCTAGATACAGTGGCGACCAGGGGAGCATCCCAAGTATCCAGCTAGGCTAGAGCTCTCACCTTGGCATCAGACAGCTTTAGTGAGTTAATGGAGTAGGCTCCTTGCCAGTCTGTGTCCAAATAAGGCAGTTCCTTGGCAGAAATTCTAGAACATAGGTCCTGGGCCTTCTGCAAGAAGTTTGCTAGTCTCAGCCATCCCGGTTTGCAGAGCAATTGATCAGGAAAGAGCAGATGGCAGGCTACTGAGTGGTTGCAGATCTGTTCCTTGACCTGGGTGGTGCCTATAGAGCATCAGTTACTAAGCTTAAGATTTCTTCATTTTCCTTTTTTTTTTAAGGTTTATTTATTTATACATACAAGCTGGGGTACAGGCCAGAGGTGTGGGGTGGCGAGAGGGTTCACCAGAGACAGAGTGGGGAGCAGAACAGGCAGATCAGAAATACCCTGCTGAGGGCCTCCCTGGTGGTGCAGCGGTTGAGCGCTGCACTATGGCGCTGTCGGCAGCGCACAATGAGAGTTCGACACCAGGCCGGGGAGAGTCCCACATGCCGCGGCAGACCTCTCCTGCCTCACCCGCTGCTCCCCTCAGCAGTGTGCTTCTGATCTGCCTGTTCTGCTCCCCACTCTGTCTCTGGCGAACCCTCTCACCGTCCCACACCTCTGGCCTGTACCCCAGCTTGTATGTATAAATAAATTAATTTAAAAAAAAAAAAAGAAATACCCTGCTGAGGGGAGCAGCCGGTGAGGCAGGAGAGGTCTGCCGCACCATGTGGGAATCTCCCTGGCTGGGTGTCAAACTCGCTGCCAACAGCTCCACAGCACAGCGCTTAACAGCTGCGCCACCAGGGAGGCCCATTTTCCGTATCTGCATTTTACTCATCAGTAAAAAGAAAACAAAATGAGATAGGGAAGACACACTTATTCCCTTCAACCAAAGGAAAGTGCTCAAGGAGTGTATATGTGCCGGTGTTGGCTGCCATCGTGGCTGAATGGCCCGTTCTCTCTCTGACTTTTTATGTCCCTCATCATAGTTGTTAGGGACACGGAAATCACTCACCAGGACTCTTTAGTTACTTATAGTTCCACTTTATTCCTCTAGCAAAGCAAAATGAGCAGGATGTTTCACCTTAACTTGCTAAATATGCCAGGTGCCAAGTGTCTTTCCCAAGTTAGTTTAAAGAACAAAATTTGAGGAATTCCAGCAATAGAGTTAACTGTGTAATTACTTGAAAACCCTCCTGTAACAAATATTTAGAAATGGAAGCTTAAATACAAATATCTTTTCAAAGAGATTACTGAGTTTACAAGGAACTTGGGAGATGTTTAGGGTCCAGAAATGAAGAGGGAACCAACATGGAACCTGTCAGCTAGTGCTGCCCTGGAAAGGATTGTTGGTCTGACCTGGGATCTAGGGGCCTGGGTATCCATGACCACAAAGTCTGGAAATAAATGAGACCCTTGCATAAATCTGAGACCCACAAAGAACCACACCCCAGTGAAAGGGTAGATTAGGGGGGAAATCTATCCACTAATATGAAAGATCAAGGAAGCTTGTGTATTTGTACTATTCCTAAATTTGTGGTGTAAAAGTTTCTCCTGCCTGACACATCAGATTATGGTTCAAAACTCTGCAACCCATGAGACCTAGAAATTGCTTAGTTTGTATAGTAACATTAAGCCTACTATCTAGTCAGAAATATCCCAAGGGAACTGTAACAGGTGATTGAAGACAAAGACTGTTGCAGGGGGACCCCTTTGGAAGGGGGGTGCTGGGGAGGATCAATAGTCCCAGGCAAAATAAGTATGGTCCGGGTGGAGACTGAAAAGAAATATAAGGGACTGCAGAAGCAACCCCCAGGATTCAGTTTTCAGGATTTCAGTGTTTTCTGATCTACAACAATTCCAGGATCAGTGATTTTTGCCCCTACAGGCTGTTGTGGGCCTCTGAAGGCGGCTTTGCAGGTAGCCGAGCAACTGAAACTGTTCCCAGTTTTGCTACTGTTACAGCCTGGCAGAGAAGGAGAATACCCAGAGCTGGACGCCTTGTGAGCTACGTGAGTGGGGCTCTGGCCGCTGCAGCTGCTGTTTTGAGTGTCGCTTATCTGGTGTTGGGCTGGGGCATCTTGGAAGCTCTGGTAAGCATCTCCTGCTGTGTCTTCTGCTATCTTCATGAATTAGATCCTGGCCTGTTGTTTAGCTGCTCTAGGTCCACGGTAGTGGGACGATGCTATCTTGGGAGTGTTTTTGTTTGGGACTTTAAAACACTGGACACTGCTTCGGGTGAGGTAAACGGCCATTTGTGGCCTCAGTAACTCTTTGTTTTCCCTGGTTTGTTAAATAAATCCATTATTGTTGTTCTCTAAACCTGAGTAGTCCTGCAATTATGTGCAGGGGTAAAGAACTCAGACAGTGACTGATAAGCTATTTTGACAGTGTCCTTGGCCAGTTTTAGTGTCCCTTGCTGCCCTGTATCAGAAACTGTAAGAGTGACTGTAAAGCTGCCCTGGAAAGAGGGATACTTCTAGCCTGGGTTTCAGAGGAGTTAATTCACTGTAGATGAACTCACAATTCAAAATTGTAAAAGGCAAGAACACGCTTCTGCGAGTGAGGGGAAGCCAGTAGGATAACAAACAGCAGGTTAGACCCCCTAAGACCTTCAGTACAACTCTCAAGACTGATTATAAAATAAAATTATAAAATCTATAAAAATAAATAGAAATATTTTTATTATTTTAAACTAAAGAGCTTAAACATATTGAAAGAGCAAGAATAATGAGAAAGCTGATACGAAAAAAAGGAGTCAGCTGCTGTTCACAAAGAGCATTTCCCACAGGGTCAAAACAATTCTACCATCTGTCCCTCTGCCCTTCTTTCTAACTTCTGATTTGGACAAACCTAAACAAAATCTCTACTATCTTTCTCACAGCTAGACAATGTGACTGAACCCTAATCATTTTAGAACATTCCACCCTTTTCAGGTAAGCCTCCCTGATGCTCTCGCACCCTCCTGGTTCTTCCTCTGCCCTGGGAGTCACCCTGCATCCCCTCATGAGGATTTCTTGATGTCATCTCATTCCTAGGGTCCAGGTTGGCCCCAAATGTCTGAGCTGAGAATCTGGCCTTTCTGCTGTGGAGCTCCTGCCCCTCTCCGCAACCGAGACCATCTTCCTCCTGTAAATCCATCTGCACCCTGTAACTTCCCCACAGTGGTCCTCAGTCTAAGGTTAGTTTTAGTGAAATTAAGCAACAAAATATCTGTCATGCTTACAATGGGTCATCATTGCTAAGATCTTAACAACCTCACTCAAATCTTACAAAACTCCACAAAAGGGTAATATTATCTCCTTTCACAGATGAAGACACTGAGCCACAGAGGGGTTATGAACTTACCCATGATCACAAGAGAGCCAGTTCACAGGCAGAATACAAACTTCTAGATCACCTCTCTGCCCAGACCGCTGCTCTGCCCAGGCCACACCACCTCTCCAGCTATGGCACAACACAACAGCTACCACTTGTGAAATCAGGGAGAAAATCAAAAGGGCACTGGAAAAGGTAAGATTACATAACATCCTAAAAGTTCTACGTCTTTGGTTTGCATGGATCCAAAAGTAAACATCAAGTAGTGTAGTTTGTAAGATATTGGAGGGAAGGGCAATGGTGGCTTCTTGCCAGGCCCACGGATCCAGCCCTGACCTGCCTGGCCATATCAAAGATATCTCTCACCTCCACATTCTCTGAGCCACCCAGCCACTCATCCCTCAGCACCAGTCTTTACCACTCATTCTGGTCTTCTCTCTTCTCCCAGTTAATTGCTACATATCTCTTCAGCCTCCATTTAATTGTCTCCTCCCCTGGCCAGGACAGAACCCCATACCATAAGTCAGCTGCCGCTTAGTTGTTACACAATTGATTTTATCCCTATTAGGCGATTTTGGATTAAGTCTTTCCCCAGTCTGGTTCACCAGACTGAAAGGTTTTTGAGAGCAAAACAGCACCCCTTATTCAAGGGTGAATTCCTAGTAGGAAGCACATACAACATGCTAAAAGGATGAACAAATGAGCAAATAACTCAGAGTGGCCGCTCACTTGTTGCCTGCACAGAGTCTCAGGCTGCCTAGCCCCGGCTGCCGCCCAGTGTTACAGTTTCCTAAAAACTTCACACCAGGTGCCAAGCAATCTCCCAAACCCCCTTTCCTCTTCTCTCCTGCAACCTCCTCATTCTTTTGCCCTCTGGCTGGTCTGTCAGATTGCACACTTGCATCATGCTGCGTTTTGTAAGATGGTTCGTGATACAGGAATTGTCAGTGCATCCTTTCAAAGGTCAAATTGCCAACAGCGATACATTTTCAGATGAGTGTTTCCTGCTCCTCCTGGCCACATTCAGTTCAGATACACTGAACAAGAAATAAAACACCCGTGACAAACCTTTATTTCATTTCCTTAATACTAGAGAAATGCAGCAAATGCATCTACCACGTGAAGTGCTCTCGAGGTTCACCACCACGGTGGTGACCACATGGTGAGTTGCTGACCTCCACCGAGGAGTGGGTATGAGAGGAATGTAGGGTGGTGGCATCCTACCATGTCAGATTCAGCTGATGATCACGGCAACCGGTGATGTGTCTAGGCTCTCAACCACCTGAAATCTGACAGGGGGCTAAGTTGTCAGTGTTTGCTTCCAGTACTGCACTAAATTTAGGCACAGTCCTAAATGAATCTAACTGAATGTTATGCACCTCCTTTCCAGACAAGAGTAACCATATGAGCTTGCAGTTTTGCACACAATTTCAAAGAGTTCATAGGCTTCCAGAACCCCAACCACAAAGGAAAGGATGGCCAGGCCTCAGTCTTGCTTATCTTCAACAGATAGGAACTTGGGAATTATTTCTGAAGCGCTGAAACTTTGAGTAAAGTTCTATTTAGGCCAAGGTTCACTTCTTAAAGTTACTCTCTGCTCACTTCCAAACATCCTTGCGGCCCCCACACCCTCCCCAGCAGTCAACACCAGACCCAGTCTCTTCCAGCCTCAGGTGGTCTAAGCATGCCCATGTTCTTCCAGATCGTGCCTAGTCATGGCAAAACTCAGTTGCTGAGGGATACAGGATCTCAAAAAAACTTCTTAAATGTTGTTTGTTGAAAGTTATGAGCTGATGTGCCTGACAACTATGGTTAATTCAGTTGACTTAATCTGATCTCACACAGGCTCAGGAGATTTTTCAGTGCCCATATTTTCAGCTCTGCTTGCAACATCTGTGTGACTTGCAGCTCACCTGAGACATTTAGGAAGTTGATGGGAAGAACTCTGGATAAGTACTAAAGATGAAGGTGTTAGGGTCTTCCTAGTGGTACTCTCAGCACTATGACGCTATCACCAGCCACTCCTGCATGAGTTCAATCTCGAGTCAGGGAGTCAACCCACAAGGCACAGCAGAGCTCTTCTGTCTTACCCACTGCTCCCTCAGCAGTGTATTTCAGTCAGTCTGCCTGTTCTGCTCCCCACTCTGTCTCTGGTGAATCCTCACACCCCCTGAACCTCTGGCCTACACCCCAGTTTTTGTCTTTATAAATAAATAAATCTTAAAAAAAGATGGCGTAAGAAAAATAGTATTTGTCTTTCAAAAGCATTTAAAAACTGCAGGCACTGTTCCTTAAAGATCTTCCTAAATAATCTTAACAATTGTTTTGACTGAATCATGTGGGAGGGGGAGGGGGGTATTAATACACAAAAATTTACCAGTTTAACCTTTTTTAAGTGTACAATTCAAGGACACTAAGTACATTCTGCAACTGTGATCACCATCCATTTCAAGAACTTTTTCATCATTCCACATAAACATTCTAGCCATTAAATAGTAACTCCCAGTGCCTTATGCTAGCCCCTAGGGACCACAATTCTCCTTTCTGTGTCATGAATTTGGCTACTTGAGGCACCTTACGTAAGTGAAACTATACAAACTACCACGACCTTTGTCTGGTTTCACTTAGCACAATGATTTCCAGGGTCAAGTACATCATAGCATGTATCAAAATTTTGTTCTCTGAAGTCTGAGTAATTTTCCACTGTGTGAATATAACATACATTGGGGCCTCCCTGGTGGCTCAGTGGGTTAAGTCTTAGCACTATAAAGCTATCCGCAGCCACTGCAACATGAGTTTGATCCCTACCCAGGGAGCTTCCCATGTGGCACAGCAGACCTCTCAGCCCTGTACTTCAGTACATTCAAAGTCCAGTATAGGTGGTGCCCCCTGGAGGGGATTGCTGATGAGGACAGACAGCCCCAGAGAAAATGTTAAAAAATATTGCAGTTTGGGGTGGAAACTCTGATAAGAAATAAAAGGGACAGAAGAAGAAAGAGATTGAGCCACTTTGATTTAGAGGAGGAGCTCCAGCGGCCGGAGGCATGTAGCCGCCATAATCCAAGTTTGGGAATTAGACGCCAGGATCTTTTGAGGCACCAGGATGTAGAGTTTCTGACTGAGCGTTTTTGGAATCTTCAGTGACTTTGGGGCCAGCCCCGGTTACAATTTGCACAAAAAGATACTACGAATAAACTTAAACAGAGGTTAAAAAAAAATCTGAATACTAGAACTACAAAACCTTGATTAAATAAATTGAACAAGACACAAATGGAAATATATTCTCTGCTCATGGGTGGAGGATTTAATATTATTAAAATGCCCATTTGCCAAAATCAAACTGTAGATTCAATTTAGGGAATTTCAATTCCTTGTCAAAATTCCCATGGCATTTTTCACAGAAGTAAAACAAACCCAAAATTTGTAGGGAACAACAAAGACACTGAATAGCCGAAACCATCTTGAGAAAGAAGACAAGAAGTGGAGGCATCACACTGTCTGATTCTAAAGTCTATTACAATGGAAGTTGTACCCAAAACAGTATGTTATTGGCCTAAAAAAAGGTACATAGGACAGAATAGAGAACTCAGAAATAAACCTACACATGTATAGTCAGTTAGTGTATGACAAAGATGTTAAGAATATACGATAGGGAAAAAATAGTCTTGTTAATAAATGGTGTGGGGAAAACTGGATAGTCACATGCAAAAGAATAAAATTGGGCTACTATCTTATACTATACCCAAAAATTAACTCAAAATGGGTTAAAGACTTGAACTTAAGTCCCAAACCATAAAACTCTAGAAGATAGCGTAGGTAGTAAGCTTCTTTACACCAGTGTGAGTAATCATTTTTTGACTTGATCCCAAAACAAATACAAACTAAAAACTTCTGTAGAGCAAAGGGGATCACTAATTAAGTGAAAAGCCAACCTAATGAATGGCATAAAATACTTGAAAATCAGATATCTGGTAAGAGGCTAATATAAAAAATATATAAAGAACGCATACAACTTAATAAAAAAAAATCTGATTGAAAAATGAGCACAGGGGGGCCTCCCTGGTGGTGCAGAGTTGAGCGCTGCGCTGTGGAGCTGTCGGCAGCGTCAAAGTGAGTTCGATGCCCAGCCGGGAAGAATCCCACGTGGTGCAGCAGACCTCCCCTGCCTCTCCCGCTGCTCTCCTCAGCAGTGTATTTCTGATCTGCCTGTTCTGCTCCCCACTCTGTCTCTGGTGAACCCTCTCGCCGCCCCACTCCTCTGGCCTGTACCCCAGCTTGTATGTATAAATAAAAAAAAAAATTTTAAAAAAAATGAGCACAGGAACTAAAGTACACATTTTTTCTCATGAAGGTATACAGATGGCCACAAGTACATGAAAAAGTGCTCAACATCACTAATCATCAGAGAAATGGAAATCAAAACCACAATGAGGACAGTGATAGCAATCACTTGCTATTGGGGAGCATGATATTTCTCCTTCCCACCCCATTAAAATCAGTGAATTAGATGTCCACACATGAACAAAAGTATGTTGGTGGGTCTTTTGGATCCTAAGACTTTGTTCCAAGGGAGTTTACTCCAGGAGTAATAACTCCTGGAATAAACCTTCCTCTAGGAGGAGTCTTAGTCCAGTCACTGATGGACTGGTTCCAGGAGAAATCTCCTCCACAAGATGCAAACAAACCTCCACACAGGCTGCAGAACCAGTAGAGCCAGCAAAAGAGCTAGACTCCTCTCAGTGTGGTTGGACAAAAATCATCTGAGTGCTGAGAGAACTTGCAGAAGTTCAGTCTTCCTGAAGGAGTAGTCCTGCATATCATTGTATTAAAAGAAAAGAAAAACACAAATTTGGTTAGAAAACAGGTGGTAAGATTAATTTTCTTGGCACTGCTCATCCCCCAAGGAAATTCTGAATGGGCTTATATATCCAGTGAGATGACTATTCTCTCATAAAAAAAGGAATATGCTGAGAGGGTGCCTTGCTACCTCAGTTACGTATGATGCAGCTGGAGAAATCAATTTGTTCCACCAATCCCTGGAAACTGGGGGAGTGAGGACTTCGTAAAAGAGGTAGAGGTAGAGTAGAATTTCAAATGGTATTAAAAGGATTATTCAGCAGGAAATGCATGTACAAGTCTCTGGGAACGCCAATTATCACCACATCTCCTAAACAGTCACCTCCCACCCACTCTGCCAGCTGTCTCCTTTTATGTGTTCCCTGAGTGTGTCTGCAGGAGAGAGCTCTGGTAGACAGGAAGTATTCAGAAAATAGTGACTGCTGCGCAAAGAAGTCATAAACTTGAGCTGTAACACCACCTTCAGAAAATAAACGAGAGGTTTGCAATAGCTAGATTGATGAATTTAACAACTAGAAAAGACAAAAAATTAAAAAAATTGGCCACAAGAGAGAAGAATAAAAGTGGAACAAGTTCACCTCAGAAACAAAGAGAAAAGGGCCTCTCTGGTGGCGCAAGGGGTTAAGTCTCAGCCTCTGAAACTATGGGCAACCACTGCAGCAGGAGTTCAATCCTCAGCCAGGGAGATTACCACATGGTGCAATAGACCTCTCCTGCCTCACCCACTCCTCCCCTCAGCAGTGTATTTCAGTAGATCCACCTGTTTTGCTTCCCACTCTGTCTCTGGTGAATCCTCTAATCACCCCCCCACACACACACATCTGGCCTCCACCCAGGCCTTGTACGCATAAATAAATCTTAAAAAAAAAAAAAAAGAAATGCAGAGGAAAAACTCAATAACACCATAGAACACAATATCCCCTCTGCTAGAGACAATGAGTACAAAGTTAAGGAGGGGGCTGCTATTTCAAATGTGAAAGCACCTGTGCATATCTACAAGGATTATAAAAAACAAAAAATAAAAAACAAGGGAACAAGGAATCACATAGAGAAAACAACAGTTCTCTAGCAACTGAGCTCAAAGGCACAGAATTCTGTGATCTGATAAATAACTGATAAATAATTCAAAATAGCAGTTATGAAGAAATTCAATAAGTTACAAGAAAGCTCAGAAAGACAATTCAGTGACATCAGGAATAAAATATATTAACAAATTACTGATTTTCCATAAAAACTGAAATAATGAAAAGTAACTAAACAGAAATTCTGGAACTGAAAAATTCAATTAATGAGATCAAGAATACAATAGTGAGCACATGAAGCGGGGCAGGCCACATGTAAGAAAACAAGAAGAAATGACTTGGAGGGCAGAGATTTTGAATTAACACAGAAGAAGAAGAAAAAAAAAACAGATTTAAAAACAACAAAGAAAGCCTATGTGAGCTATGGGAGTCCATCAAAAAAACAAAAATGATAATAATTGGTATTCCAAAGGGCAGTTTACTTAAAGAAGTAATAGTTGAGATCCTCCCAAACATGGAGGAAGACTTGGACAAACAAACAAAGCTAATAGATGGCCCTATAATCTCAATACGAAAGGACCTTCTCCCAGTCACATTATAATGAAGCTATCAAAAAACAATGATAAAAAGGATATCTTAAAGACAATGTGATAAAGGGCCCTTATTAGACTATCAGTGGATTTCTCATCAAAATCTCTATAGGCCAGAAATGAGTGGAATTACATATTCAAAATATTGAAAGATAAAAATTGCTGTCCAAGAAAATTTCATCTAGCAAACTTATACTTCAGCTATGAAGAAGGAATACTAACTTTACCAGACAATCAAAAGCTGAGAGCATTCACTACTACTAGATCTACTTTGAAAAAAGTGCTGAAAGGGGTTCTTGAAGCTGAAATAAAAAAGATTATAATCAGCAACATGAAAACATACAACACGTAAAGATATGGTAAAGGTAAAAAAAAATACATTACGACCTAGAAAACCATAATTCATATTAAGATGATGTGCTAATATGCTTAACTACAGTGTAAAGATTAGAGGAAAAGAGTAATAAAAATAATTATAGATATTAGAATTGTTAGTGAATACAGAACATAAAAGAGGTAAATTGTGACATCAGGAAGGAAGGAAATATTGGAGCCTTTCAGGTGATTGAAAATAAATTTCTGCCAGTTGAAAAATGTCGAAAAAATGTTTTAAGTAAGCCCTGTGTAAACCACAAAGCAAAAACCGAGAGCAGATCCACAAAACATAAAAAAAAATGGATAACAGAGCACACCACCACAGAAAATAACAAAAATGTAAAGGTAGGCAGAAACAGAGGGGAAAGGAAACAATGGAAAAACAATCATAAAATAATGATGACATTAGTAAATTTTTGCATATCATAATTACTCTAAATGTAAATGAATTTAATTCACTCATTAAAAGGCAGAAAACAATGGATGGATAAAGAAAATCTGCTACCTACAAGAGTCCCACTTGAGTCTTAAAGGTACACATAAATGCAAGGTGAAAGGCTGAAAAAGATAATCCATGCAAGCAGAAACCAAATGTAAGCAATAGTTATATTTATATCACACAAAATACACTTAAAGGCAAAAATGGTAATATGAAACAAGGAAGGTCATTATATAATGATGAGGGGATTAATCCCATCAAGAATATATAAAAACTGTAAACAGATATGCACCTAACATCAGAACACCTAAATATAGTGACCAAATTCTAACAGATATGAAGGAATAAGAAATAACAGGGAATTTCAACAATGGATATACTGTGCAGAGAGAAAATTAAGGAGGAAATGGTAACCTTGCACCATACTGATACGGAAATTTCAGGTTTTCAAGTCTAGTAACCCAGCCAGGAGTGGACCCCAGGCTGCAGGGGCAGCGCTGAGACCCAGCCACTAGACCTCCACGGGTTGAGGTCACACGAAGCGGCAGCAGGAACTTCACTGACGCTCAGGCAAGCAAGTGAAAGGAGGCACATTTGTTTAGAGAAAGAAAAGCTTATTAGAGAGAAAGGGAACAGAAATAAAGTGGGACTCCCAGGCCAGTGGAACCAAGCCAGGAGGGGCAAGGAAACCGAAGTGGAGTCATGTCTTAGGGAACATAGGCCTTCTTTTCCTGACTATTCTAAAGCTCCATTTGTCTCTTTGTGATTGGTTAGTTCTTGGTGGTCCCACTCACTGCCTTCGTGTCTCTGTGCCAGAGCTAAGTCTCTGTGTCCTAGGTCTCTGTGATCTAGTCTGGAATGTCCTGTTGTCCCTAGTCCTGTGGTGCTTGATTAGTTCCCTTTGGAATTCATTGCTCTTATCTTTGGATCCTCCCTTATTCCTCTTGTTGCCCTTATCTCAGAAGCAACTCTCCAGGGGTCCCTGCCTGCTCTGCTCTTGAAGCTACCTGATTATAACTTGCCCTATGTCTCAATACTTTACACCAATGGACCTAATAAATATCGATAAAGCATTCCATTCAACATCAGAATACACATTCTTCAAAGGTGCACATGGAACATTCTCTAACATACATCAAATGTTAAGGTCACAAAACAAACCTTAGAATATTTAATAAGACTGAAATCACACCAAATATTTTTTTCCAACCACAGTGCAATGAAACTAGAAATCAATAACACAAATAAAGTTGGAAAATCCACAAATATGTGGAAACCAACAACCCATTCTTGAACAACCAATAAGTCAAAGAAGAAAGCAAAAGGGATTCAAAGAATATCTCTAAACAAATAAAAATGGAAATAAACCATATTACAAGTTCATTTAAATAAATGCAGAAAAGCATTTGACAAATTACATCTTTTTATGGTTAAAAAAAACACAAACCTTCAACAAATTGGGTAGAGGGGAACATACCTAAACATAATAAAAGCCATATACAACAAAGCCACAGTTAACATTGTACTCAATGAAAGAGAATTGAAAGACTCTCCTCTAAGATTTTGAACAAAACAAGTGTACCCATTACACTACTCTTTATCAGCATAGTACTGGAAGACCTAGCTAGATCTGGCAAAGAAATAAAAGGTATCCAAATTGGGAAGGAAAAAGTAAAATTGTCATTATTTGCAGATGATATGATCTACTATATTGAAAGTACTAAAAACACAACTAAAAAACTGTTGGAGCTAATCAATGAATTCAGTAAAGCTGCAGGATATAAAATCAATACACAGAAGTCAGTTACATTTCTATACACTAACAATGAAACAACCAAAAGAAATAAAGAAAACTATCCCATTCACAATATGATCAAATATGAAAGTACCTGGGAATAAATTTATCAAGGAAGTGTAAGTGCTATACAACGAAAATACAAGACTTTGTTGAAAGAAATCAAAGACACAAACTAATGGAAGGGCATCCCATGTTCATAGATTGAAAAGGTTATTATTTTTAAATGCCCATCCTATAGTTTTCATGCAATTTCTGTCAAAATTCCAATGGTATTTCTTACAGAAAAAGAAAAAAATTCCTAAAATTTTTATAGAACCATTAAAAAACTCTAATAGCCATAGCAATCATGAGAAAGAACAAAACTGGAGGCACAACAATTCCTGCTATTAAAATTATACTGCAAAGCAATAATAACTTAAATAGTATGGTCCAGGCATAATAGATACAGTGAAATTAAATAACAGAGTACAGAGTTAAACCTCTGCATATAAATTTAACTAATATTTGATATGGGAGCCAAGATAATCCAATGGTGGGGAGGGTAAGGACAGTCTCTTTAACAAATGCTATTGAGAAAACTGGATAATAACACGGAGAAAAATGAAGTTGGATTTTTATATGACACTATTAACAAAAATTAACTTGAAATGGATCAAACAATTAAGCACAAGCCCTGAGAGAATAAAACATAAGGAAGAAGCTTCATAATATTGATCTTGGCAATGATTATTTGGCTATGACTTCAAAAACATAAACAACGAAAGAAAAAAATCAACAAGTAGAACTACATCAAACAAAAAAGCTTATGCACTGCAATAGAAAAAAAAACAACATAAAGATGATCTACAGAATGAAAGAGCGTATTTGCAAACCATGTAGATAAAGGGTTAATACCCAAAATCTTATATTGAATTTAAACAGTTCAATAACAAACAAAAAAACAAATAATCTAATTTAAAAAGATGGGCAGGGGAACTGAATATACATTTTTCCTAAGAAGATATACAAACAGCAAACAGGTACATGAAAAGGTGCTCAACATCACTAATCATCAGGAAAATGCAAATCAAACCACATTATAAACCATAAAGTTTATAGTGCCTGTCTTCCGGAATACCTAATTTCCAAGAATTAAAGATAAGCACCTATAAAGTTAACCCAAAAGATTAACAGATACCAAATTCTTGATCCTATGAGAAGTGTAATGTTTGATGAATGTCAGAGAAAATTCTGTGTCGATGGCCATCATGGTGTACACAGTGCCCTATTTAGATATGAAATGCCTGTGAGAAAATAAAGGTCAGGTCATTCCCTGGGGTGTTAAAACAAATGTAGCTTCCTCCTGCTGGTTCCCAGTTTAATTAACCCAGGCTATTTCAGAAGGAGCAGCTATCCCGAAGTTGGCAACCCATGTTGCCAATGTGGAAATGCCGAAAACATAAAAATAGAAATGAGCTTGGGATGAATTGCTTTGTTGGAAAAGTGTTCAAAACATTGTCTAGCCTTAATGTGTGGGTAAAACTAATTCTTTGCTCTGTTGTCCTGCATCTAAGGGATGAGGGGGACAAGTTAAAAGACAAAAACCTGGACTCATGTGCAGGTGCTGGGGCTCCCCAGGACAACCCAGGCGCCCCTCTTTGGCTATTCTGCCTCACCATGCACACCTGGGGGTTGGGCAGGGTCCCCACCCTGGGAAGACTCTTTAGGGTCCTGTGGTCCCACTGGGTGGGGACAAAAAGCTAGTCAAAAATTACTTGATCCACCCTCCTGGGCAGATTTCTGCAGAAATTCTCATCCTTAAAATCTGACCCTGAGTTTCCTCCCCAGACACGGGTTTTCTCTGTGCTGGGCACTCAGCCGGCTATTGGTCTGAGCAGGCGGAGAGTAGGTCCTGAGGGTGCTGGCTAAACCATACTGGCTTACTGTGGCACTCAGGTGTGTGTGCAGGGCGTGGGGTACACATGAAGGAAATGTTCTGGAACTTGGGGGTCTGCTTTGTAGGTTCTGATTCCTTGTAAAAGAATTTCACAAGAAGGCAAGTCAAGTGGCACCCAGACAAGGTTTTAGTAGACTTGGACACAAGGGAGGCAACCCCAGAAAGGGAAGTTTATAGGTTGGCTCTTGGAGGGAAACTGGGCCAGGTTTTTAAGGGGCAGTTTCATTTGGTGGGGTGGGGCAGAGGGGAGCAACGTCATAGCATGTCATGGGGCAGGCTATACTGGAATATGCGCATAACTATGTGCTTCTTCCCACGTGGCTCTCTCGGTCTCAACCAGGTCTAATGTCTCCACCCAGGCATGTGTGTTGTAGCAGACCAGTGAGACTCTTCACTTCCAGGTCAGGGCCTTTGCTAACTGTGTCTGCATCTGTGGAGGTCATCCCCCTTTCTGGATATGGCAAGGATTTGTTAAAACGTCAACTTTTATCTTTTGTCAAGATATGGCACTGGGACGGGGCAATTTATGTCATAATGTAGCTATCTGTTAATCTGGGGTGCCTGAAGGTTGTTAAAAACAAAATGTTAAACTATTCCAGCCAGCTATGATACAGCCCATCTGCTTGGAACTACGTGCAAGGTAACTCTCTTCAAAGCAGAATGTCAGGTAACTACCCAGGCTGTTAAAACAAACGCAGTGTCCTCCTGCCACCTCGCCTTTTAATTAGCCCAGGCTCTCCCGGGGTCGGCAGCCCATGACAGGTGTTTCTGGGCTCAGACCGAGTTCTGTGTGCCCGTGGGCGGACCCAGTCCTGGGCGCCTAGGGCAGGATTCCTGCGGGCCGCCATGAGAACAAAACCGGCGATCAGTAACATGAATAGGACAGCACACGTCATGCTAGAAAGTGATGCCTGTGGGGTCCGGGGAGGGGGCCCAAGGCTTGTCGTTGGGATCAGGGCTCCGGGGTAAATGCACTTTGATCGAGGGGCAGGGGCGGTCCTCCTCTCCTTGAAGGAGCTCCAGGTGGAGGGAAAGACCAGTGTAAAGACCCTCATGAGCGGAGGGAAAGGCCGCAACGGAACCGCCCAGCCCCCGCCCGCTCCGTGTCAGACGTTCTAAATACGCTTCTCCCGCAGCTTGGGCTGGGGGTCCGGGAAGGACACGCACTGCCTCCCCCCCCTTAATCTCATCCTGGCCTGAGTTGGGCATGGCAGGCAGGCTCAGCCAACAGGGTTGGGGGTGGGCGCCCTTCTCCCATCTTGCACACCCCACCCCCAATCTGGGACACACCTACAGAGAACAGAGCGGTAGTGCAAGGAGCAGTACCTGGTCAGGTGCTCTTCTTTGGGGGCGGGGATTCCCACCCGAAGTCTTTCGCCATCTCCCATTCCATCCAGCGCCCTGCCCCTCACAAGTACCCACCAGAACCTGTTGTCTTGAAGCCTGTCTGGGAGGCCCGAGATCTCCGACAGGTGTTACAGGGCAGGAGAGAGGGGCACCCCCGAAACCCCAGACCTGCCCTGTTCTAAATGGGTTCTGCCATCCACCGCATCAATACAAAACATATAGGACCTTTTGTGGAAAGAAACTTTAATTAGAAAAGACAGAGAAGACAGAGAATATATGTTCTAAGTCAAGCACCTAATGTTATCCAACTCCTTGTGGGTAAAAATCCACCCAAATGGGATTGGCCCAAAGCAAGTCTCGAAAGCTGCCACAAGTCTAGAACAGCTTTTGGCAGGGATCCACACATAAGGGTCAGAAACAGCCAGACAATTCTGGGAGGAACCAAAATACCTTTCAGCAGGGACCCATCCAAAAGGGTCAGAAACAGTCAGACAATTCTGAGAGGAACAGAACAAAATCAAAACCAAAATCAACATAGCCATCGTTAACCTTCCCGTGTGTCTCTCACCCACATCTCTTTCAATCAGTCCAGGCCAGTGCAGTTTC
Source organism: Scalopus aquaticus (assembly GCA_004024925.1). Taxonomy (NCBI): domain Eukaryota; kingdom Metazoa; phylum Chordata; class Mammalia; order Eulipotyphla; family Talpidae; genus Scalopus; species Scalopus aquaticus. The sequence goes on along the minus strand of PVIJ01002548.1, from coordinate 42,080 downwards.
TTTGTAAGTCTCTGCTCCTTGGGCCTCTTCTGGCTTTCCATCCTTCTTCCTTCTCCTCCTGTCTTCTGTCTGTGTGTTCTGTCTCCTCTGTGTGTGTCCTCTGTGTGTCTCTTCAGCTTCTAATATCCTGCTCAGTTCCACCCTACCTTGGGTGGGACAGGGAACCTGGGACACACCCTGTCTCCTGGGGACCACCCTGTTACACAGGGAGAGGGTGGTAGCTGGAGAAAGTCTGTGGGAGCAGGACAGGCAAGGACCCAGAAGGGACATTTTTCTGTCCCAGTTCTCCAGACCTCTGTGATTCCTGAGATCACAGCACAGTCAGGCAGGTTTTCATGAAATTGGGGAAGTCTGAATTTTAAGTATCTCCCTCTCCCACCCATTGCATTCATGGTAGTAATGGAATCTGGAAAGGAATCCTGTGCCCATGAAGTTTCGATTTGCAGCCAGTAACAACAGAACACGAATTTATTGTAAATCTCATTATGAAAATTAATTGTAAGGGCAACTAGGTGAAGAAGTTACTAGTTTTTCTTACTTTGGCAACTTTCTGTTAATATTAAATTATTCTAAAACAAAAGTTTAAAACATTAATTGTACTGAGAACTGATCTTACCCCTTATGTGGGGTCTTTTTCATTCTGGTCCAAGCCCGATGGGGTGCCAGAGACGGCATCCCACCTTGTTTCTCCCTCTCCAGCTCAGTGCACTTTGAGGCCCCCAGGGCTGCTGTCAGCTCTGGGGTCAGAGCAGGGGCAACAGAGCAAGGTCTGTTGACTTCTTTCTGTGGTTTTGGTTTAGTGACTGGCACGGTAGTAGAGCAAAGGGTGGGGGGGTTGGGAGGTGTGGTGAGGCCCTGACTCTTAGCTGCTCCTCGCCTCCCTGTGAACTGTGCTCTGGGAGCCTTTCCCAGGAGCTGGGGACTGGAGGAGGGATAGACGATGAGGGGAGAATTCTGAGCATTCTGGTATAAGTGAACTGGGGAATGTGGGGTGGGGGGGAGGAAGGGAGGGAGGAAGAGAGCTGTGTGTGTGAGAGAAACAGTGAGCAAAGCTGAGGGGCCCTGGTGGCCCATTTTCACTCAGATTCAGATAGTGAGGGAACTCCTGAATGTGGTCTGGCCCAGCTCAAACTCTTGGGGGCACAGGGTACTGCTTGCTTTATTGATCATGATCCACAGGGCAGGCTCTGTCCTGAGAAGGCACCCACTTGGTGGGGACAATCCTGCCCCCACTGGACAGATGAGGGCACTGAGGCTTGGAGAGGCTGAGGAGCCCCTGGAATCTGCACCTGGCTCATGTCTCTGCAACTCCCATTTTCTTACCTTCACACTCCTCTGACAGATCAGTCTCCCAAGCAGAAGATAATGGAGGACTATTTTGCTACATTTGTTGAGCATCGGAATCATCATGAATAGTTTGTTTGATGGACCGCGGGGCCCAAGAACATGCATCCCTAGAAAGTGCCCAGGTGATGGTTCAGACAATGCTCCCCGGCTGATCTTTTGTTTTCCCAACTAAGATAGAACAGGCAAGTTTTCCTGCTTGCCTTTGTTCCTGAAGAATGGGAGAACAGACATTGGGAGGCCATTAGAATATGCCTAGTGCCCTTTCAGAACTCTAGCTATACTTTTTATCCCCAAAATAAATAGGGCAGACCTCCACAGTCGTCTTGGAAGTATCTTAAGTTCAGCATGACTCAGACTCCGGGTACTTTATGTAAGCTCTCCGAGGGCCCAAGAGGACTTGTGTCCTCTTCTCCAGACCTGAGGTGAGGAAGGGGTTGTTTTGCTCCCTAAAGAGAAGGGTATTGAGAGTTGAAGCCAGCAGCATCTTCCTCCAAATCATTCTCTTCATAAATACTAGCTGTTCCTCTCCTTCTTGTGGAACCATGCTCTAGGTGTCGATTTGACATCTTAGTTTGGAACCTCACTTTCATATTGCATATGTATTTTATTGGCCTCATCACTTATCTCAGCTGCTATGTATACATCTATATGACTGGTTAGACTACTCTTTATATGTGGCCTTGAAATTGAATTTAATTTCATCATCTTGGCTCCCAATTAGATTATGAACCCCTCAGGGGCAAGGGTTGGACCTGAGCCTCCTCTGGTTCCCCAAAGGTGGAGTCATGGGTAAACAGCTGTCTACCCACTGCAAATCTTTTATATTCCATTTTGCTATGGTAGGTGGACATGCACTGAACAATTGGCTTAAAGGTAGGATTTTTCACTTAAAAAGTTTGGGGAAAGGCAGGTAAGGGTCATTTTGGTGGCTTCACATAATCAGTAGGCGGCCTAGGTTCCTTCCTCCAACACTACCCTACCTCTAAGGATGTCCTCATGACTCAACTCTTGAGCCAAAGCCAGTGGTTGAGCCATCACAAGTGCTTTCCAGGGAGCAGGAGGGTCTATTGATGCAAATTCCCACATGTCCAACCTTCCCGCTTTTACTTCATTGACCAGAACTTAGTCATATATCAAATCTAGCTATAAACCAAGCTGAAAGTTAAGTCTTTTAGGTGGGTACTTTGTCTCACTAAACATCAGGCTCAGTATCCAGATGAGGGGAGAGGAGTAAACTAGCAACTGTGCCGTCAGTGTTCTCTACCAGTGTTCCCATTCAGAGACTTGCGGGAAGTTGGTCTGGGGTGTATGGACTGGGCAAAATACCCCAAAGGATCCGAGAGTGCACAGGGCTGTGAACCCCAGCTCTGTTACAAGCTGTGTGCACACCTGTGCCTGTGGTAGGTGCTCAGCCCTGGACCTCACTGTAGGTTCCTTCTTCTACTAAGTTTCCTGACTTTAACGCTCTTCCTTCTTCAAAACTTAGTCTAACACATCAGGCAAGGGAAAGGAAGCAACATTTATATTATAGTTTTATTTGTCAGATTTTCAGAACCAGGTTATCTACTGGGCAAGTAGAAAAATAGAAAAGTTTACTACTTTGAAAAGGCAACTATGACAAACAAGTGTAAGCTCAGAAACAGGTTCCTCAAACTTGAGTAGACACAGAGTTCTGCCTGGGCAGGGCAGTCTGCAACAACAGAAAAGAATTGTGTTCCCGCATGTTGAGATCCGTGCTTCCCTACAGAGCTGGGGCTAAGCAGAGGCCTTTCTTGGCCCTCTAGCTGGCCCAGTCCTGGAACCGGAAGCAGTCACTTGCTATCTTCCACACTGTGTTGTTGGGAGAGGCTTGGGCGGTTAGGATGAAGTTCTGATTGAAGTCCCGTTGTTTGTTACCTTCAAACTTCACTGTTCCACAGATCACAACCAGGACTGTGGTCTGGCTTGGGGTGGCTTCATCATGAACAGGCTGGCAGTCAACCACATTGATTTGGAACTCACTGGAAGGCAACATTTCAAAGAACTCACTCAAGGACTCTTGTCCTGAAACAGCATTTCCGTTCCACACCAGGGTGGCTGTGCCCATGTACAGGCGGGATAGGAGTCGCCGCCGCTTATCCATGGTGGTGTAGTAGACATTGACAAACTCCTCAGCAGCTCTGCAGGCCTGGTCCACGTAGGTCTTGAAATCCACTGAGGCCATCTCCAGCTGGGCTGAAGGAGGTCTCTGCCCAGGGGTTTCCTGTACCTGAGGGAGCCGGAGCTGTAGGGGGGGAAGGTTGAAAAGAATCATGTGAATGCCAAATGTTTGTTCTGCATAGACAATTCTTCTTTTCTATTGGTGGCAAAACAAGCATATACCCCTAGAGATGGCTCTAGGTTCAAATTATTTCTGACACCTAATTGTCTAAGCTTCAGTTTGCTCACTTCAAAATGGGAATATCACCACTTGTGCCATGGCTATAATGTGGGAATTAAACATGATGATGTAGAGATCTTAGTTAAACCCTGACACCTGTGTATTCAGAAAACGGTAAGTACTATATAACTTATTTTAATCATATATATGATATATATAAAATATAACCTAATTTTATTAAATGTAGTACATTTGTCTATGGAAGAACTTTTTCCGGACAGCTTGGAACAGGTTTGTGTGCCTTAGAGAACTGGGGAAAGTTCTTCCTGGACAAGGCCAGTGACCCAATAAAGACCGAGCAGACAGCTCACCAGCTGTGAGCATCTGGGAAAAGTCTATTGTGAGCTCACACAACAGGGAGTGGGAGGGCAAAAGAAAGCAGGTTTCTTTTTTTTTTTTTTAAAGATTTATTTATTTATGCATACAATCTGCGGTATAGGCCAGAGGCGTGGGGCGGCAAGAGGGTTCACCAGAGACAGAGTGGGGAGCAGAACAGGCGGATCGATAGAGATACACTGCTGAAGGGAGCAGCAGGTGAGGCAGGAGAAGTCTGCCGCACCATGTGGGAATTTCCCTGGCTGCGCATCGAACTTGTGTCCTTGCTGCCGACAGCTCCACAGCGCAGTGCTTAACCGCTGAGCCACCAGGGAGGTCCAGAAAGCAGGTTTCTAAGAGGGTAAGAGAACAAATGCTACACGGGCAGGACCAAACAGGCCCAACAGTCCTCACAAGTTATAGAAAGCAACCTGGTGGCTGACTGGGATGAGAAGGGAGAGTGTCTAAGCTTTGGAAGAAGTTCTAAATTGGGGGATAGGGACATCAGTAAAAATAAATTAAGAATTTCAACATGGCTGAAATGTTACACTTCCTTAAAAACAAAGTCCAAAAGCATAAAGATACATTATTTTCTTTGTTCAGGGCACAACTGTTAAAGCCAGCAGAGGGCATTACTAAAAGTAGTAGATCTATTTAGATTTATGGACAGATACTGAATAATTTTTTACTTCAAAGACTAATAATTTTTAATTTCATGTTAAAGAGCTGGCAGGGGGTGTGGTCCTCAAAAGGAGCAGTTACAGTGTCAGGCGCAGGAGCTGGTCCTTCCACTCTCAGCGGCAGTAGTCAGGCCTCAACAAACACACCGAGCTGGTGTCTAAGTGCCTTACATACATCACATCATTCAACAGCTCGCCGGGAACAGTTGGGAGGGGGCTGCCCTAACAATTTCACAAATAAGAAAAGAGAAACTTAGGGCTGGACCAAAGTCACACCGGCTGGTACACTCTCGCTTCCTCATTTACACGGATGTGCGCGCGGCCCTTCAAAGTGTGGTCTAGGCGATGCTGTCGTCTTACTGGCTTATTTTCTAAGTTCTGCACGTTGGAAACCAAGTCTGTATGAGCACAATTCTAGGGGCGATAGTTGGGCCCCACATTTCCCGCTGGGTGCAGTTGCCGACCCACATACACCGGGCTCCTCACCAACTCCATGCCACCTCGGGCACGCCCCTCTTCCTCCCGGCTCCCAGCTGCACGCCGGCTCTGCCCGAGTGGGCTTTCCAAATCCAGCTGCCCGGCCGCCCACTCAGACCACTCCAGTTCTTGAGGGGTTACCTTCAGAGCTAACGGGCCGCCACGCTCCCGCAAGTCAGCGAGAGCAAACAGAGGGAGTTTAAGTAAGCGGAGTAAGTACGAGGCTGGGCGGAGAGCCGCCTTCTCGCTCCCGTCCACACCGTGAAGTTCTTCGGACCCACCGAAGGTGCACTAGGCCGCTCCGGCGGTGGTGAGTCGCCCCAAGCCACACAGAAACGTCGTTCCCGGCCGGCTCCCGCCGACCCCTGCCCCGGGGCATGGACTCTTCTCACTGCGAATCGAATTTACCGACGAGCCTTTCCCACCGGTCACAGCCTCACGCGGAGCTGCAACGCCGCCACGTGGAAGAGGACAAAACCCGGTGATCCCTGACAAAGGTGGGGGGGGGGCGTGGAGGAGCATGTGGGAGACGGCTCGTGAGTCCTTCGGTGCCGCGATCTTCAGACTGCCCGGCGGAGCCGCCACCTACCTGCGCCGGAGGTGCTGGCCCCCAGTCAGCGGGCGGGGGCTCGGTCAGCGAGAGTCCCCTGTCGGCGCGGGCGACCTCGGCCAGCGGGGCGGTGCCCCCAGGTCAGAGGTGGGGGCGGGGTCCACTTCAGTCAATCGGGAGGCTTCTTGAGTCAGCGCGGGCGCCCTGGTCGGCTGGGGAAGGCCTCCCCGGTCAGCGAAGGCGGAGGCGGCCCCAGCCCGGCGCCCCCGGCGCGGGCCGCAGCGCTCCAGAGGGACGCCCCTGAAGGTCGTGGGGCGGGCCTGACTGAAGCTCTGCGTTACTCCGCCGCTTGCCCCTGATGGGCTGGGAAGAGCGCCCTTCTCCCCTGCTCTTTCTCCCGGTAGGCTCCGCCCGGGTCGCCGGGGCCCCAGGGCCGGGCACCTACTCGGCGCCCCCGGCGGGTTCCCGCGCGCGGCCCGTAGGACTGGGCGCAGACTCTAACGCCTCTAGCCCCGCCCACCCCAACTCCTCTTGACAGACAGTTGTATCAGCCAGTGGGATGGAGCATTGGTAGTGTAGCTCCGCCCCAGTGTGGCTCAAAGGAGGCGTTAACTTCCGGGAGAGGCAGTTTCCCAGAAGACCACGCAAATCCTAGCTTTAGTTTTCATTGGTTCAATCGGGTCACAGAATGCGGCCCAACTGGTTAGGTGGGGTCCCTGATTGGATAAAATCTTCCAGATCCCGCCTTTGGGACTGTGGGTGGGTCGTTTCTCCTCCCGGCCGCGTGGAGGCTGCTTAGCTGGAAAGGATGGGAAAAGCTTGAGCGTCTCGGTCAGGTTGTTTTTCACGTTTCTCATTCATACGCAGTTGGGGTGATTCCAGTTAAAAGCCCAGTGAGACTTCGCGAATTGATGCAGTCACAGCAAACTAGCCGCAATAGTGGTGGTGACTTAACTATGACTTTTCATCCAACAAAGCTTGTGGCCTCCCAAATGTCCCTCACTTATACTGGGACTATTAACACCACTGGTGGGTGAAGCTGGCAGAGTTCCTCTGTAACTCTATCCTCCAAGTAGCTTACCTGATGACGCTCTTTGGTAGTGTAAGCCACCTAGAATTGATATCCCAAAGGACATATAAAGAAAAGCCAGTTGTAGTTAAGTGAGAAACTAAACTGAAAGTGAGGGAATGGGAATGAAGGCGTATGTCTGGGAAGTGACAAAAGTGTGTCAGGATGGAAACTATGGCAGTTAACCTTCCTGTGTGAATTGAGGGACTCCAAGGAAAGCCATCTGATTTTGAATGTGGCTGGTGTTGTGATTGTGTGGTGCTGAAACTAATTGCATTTCAGTTAATCTGGAACCTGGGCTGTTTTTGTCGGGACTGGATGAGTGGGATCCCTCTAAGAATGAATTCTGCAGTCTCTCAGCACACCTGGCAAGATTGCTAAGGAAAAAGATGTCACAGGAGGGCAAAGAGTTGCATTTTGTCAGAGCAAGGGGTGTCATTGTATATTGCTCTCTGATGGAATTACTCTGGAATGTATTGCTTTGGGGATTGACTGGGTTGGTTTTCTGTAACAAATGTTAATCATTTCTGCCCCCACCTCTGTTTTTTGACCTAAAAACTTTCATCCTAAGTTTTCTCTAAACTCCCATCATTTTCAATGAATTTTTATTTAAAACAAGACACATCAGAATGGAAACTGTGGGAACTGGGAAACTAAAGTGTAAATTATAAAAAATGACTTCGGACACAAGATTATCAGTTTATTTGTCTGGGAGATGGAATAATTCCTTCAAAACTGTGGGAGACCTCTGGTTATGGTGAAGTTTGTCAATGACACCGTATCTTCACCGTGTGTTTACCTTGAACTCATACTGTCTTGGTTGCCCTTTGGTGACTTTGCACTCCTAAGGTAATCCTTACTCTCAGCAGGGTCAGTGTGGGTGTCCCTGCTTGGTCAGATTTCAGGACAAATTTAGAGACAGGATGGGCTCTTTTATGTAGGTGACCCCCTGTTCCCCCTTAGGTGGGTGAAAAATTTGGATTATGAAAGTTGGAGGCTGAATATGGAGGGTGAACTAGCACCTTGGGAGCAGTGTTCACACTAAAATGTCTATAAAACCAAGACTGAAATTAGGGTTTAATGTACAAAAATCTAAAGCACAGTGTCAGTGTGTTGAAAATGAGAATTGACTCACTGTCTGCTCGATTGGATGTTGTTTTGTTTTATGTTTTCTCATATAAGCCCTTTTTATTTCAGTCTTTTAACTTTGGGGTTGAGGAAGATATTAGTATTACTGACTTTATAGAAGAAGGTTGAGTGACAAATTAAATAACCATCCTGGGCCTCCCTGGTGGTGCAGCGGTTAAGCCCTGCGCTGTGGAGCTGTCGGCAGCGGCAACGCGAGTTCGATGCCCGGCCGGGGAGAATCCTACATGGCGAGGCAGACGTCTCCTGCCTTGCCCACTGCTCCCCTCAGCAGTGTATTTCTGATCTGCCTGTTCTGCTACCGGCTCCTTCTCTGGTGAGCCCTCTCGCCGCCCCACATCTCTGGCCTGTACCCCAGCTTGTATGTATAAATAAAAAAATAAATAAATCTTTAAAAAAAAATTAAAAAAAAAATAAATAACCAGCCTGGATTCACAGAGCCACTTCAAATCTAGCAAACCTGGTTAGAAGAACATTATTCCAGTCCCAAGACTTGGTAAAAAACACAAAGCTTTAGCTCTGCAGTGCTGCAGAATCAGCAGCTAAAGAGCAGAGTGGCAAGGAACCTTTTAGGTTTGTGTCTCCAGCATTGAGGTTTGGGCCTGACCTATAGGAAAGATGTAATACTGTTTGAATGAAGGGTTCAAATAATTGCAGCATTCTGTTGTGATGAGTCCTCTCTAATGGTCACTCTTTTACTCTTGGAAGCAAGCCTGACTTTTATTTTCCTCTCCTTGTGATCTTAAGTTTGAGAGATTAGGAGTCACCAGGGGTACATCACACTATACCGTGAGAACAGTTCTGGGGTGATGGTAGATTCAGTTAAGACTATTGAACCCAGAGAAGGTATGTACTAAGGAATTTTTTGAAAAATGCCTTTTCTTTTCCTTCTGAAAATGTGATGTGTGAATAGTGCAACTGCAGCCATCTGAACACACTGAGGGGGAGTCCCTAGACAATGAGACCAGACAGGAGAGATGGGGAGAAATTAGGCCTTTGATGATTATGTTGGGAACCAAAGTTTGACCTTCCCAGTTTCAAGAGCCAGTAATGTCCCCTTATTTATTATTCTATTTAAAGTTGATACAAACATAAACTGAGCTAGTTGTAACTTAACTAAAGCAGCTTAGTGCACTAGCAGAGTGACTTAACTCCATTGAGGCTCAACTGCCTCATCTATATAAAGGAGGTGTTATAATACCTTCTTTCTCTGGTCGATGTGAGAAGAGAATGAAGCAGTATGTGGTAGGTGGTTAACACGGAACTGAGAACAAAATAAGCATTCAGAAAATATTAGTATGCTTTGACATTTTGCATCAACAGCAACTTCCTTATTTGCCAACAATCCTTCCAACAACTGACTTTTAAATTTGGGACAGGCATGCTGACAAATTGGTGGGATTTGTCACAAAATCACATGGGTACCTTCTGGAAGATGAGCCTGGCTTAAGCAGCTGTGGAACAGTGGCCCCATTTTCTCATGGAATCCATCCAGGGAGGAAAAGCGCATCTGGTCAAACATGCTGAGCCTCTGGCAGCTCTAAAGACAGGCCTGACTTAGGGATCTTTAAGTCTGTAAACACAGGGTTGAGCTTTCTCCCACTGTCATAGTTCTGTGTTGCCAGATCTAACTGTGTTTGTTTGCCACAAGAGGTTGTGTGACTTGGAGCCAAACCATGAATGGGATGGTTGGATGGTTGTGCCTCTCGTGCGTTGCCACCAAAACCACATGTGTATTGCTTCCCCCCCCCCCCATCTTAAAAGAATCATTTAAGTTGTGGGACCAAATGATTCTGGGAGGTAATTTCAGGACTGTACTTTTGGAGAGATTCTGGGAAGACAGGAAGAGCTGAGGTCCACACGTCTGGGATCTCAAATGTGGCTGTGAGCTGAAGGAAAAGACAATGAGGCAGAGGTGAAAAGCTGTGTGACCAGAGAAGAAAGGAGAGGGGGAGCTAGAGTCAGACACACACACACACACACACACACACACACACACACACACACACACACACACACATACACACACACACACACTTATTCACTCACAGACTATCAGGAGTGGCTGCCTGATTCCCAGTGGCAGATTATATTTTCTAGAAGTGGCCACAAAAATATTTCTCTTCCACATGGTCCTCCAGAAATAGTTAAGTCCTACGTGTTCCTTTAGAAATTAGCCTCGCCACCCCTATTAGCATTGGCTCAGGCAGGCCTATGTGACCGTGTGAGACAGCCCTGGACTATCAGGGTTCAGAAGTAATGATGCACAGTTCGCAATACAATCTCTGCTGCAAGGTGGCCTCTGCCAGGCCCTCTGGCACTTGTGTACTTGGGACTCAGCCGCCATGCTGTGAGTAGCCCAGGCCACATGGACGGACCTTCATGGAGAGGAACACTGATAACCAAGAGTCACATGAGGGAGGCTGCCTGAGAAATAGACCCTCCAGTCCTGGGTGGGGTTGTCCTGTCTAGCGTGACTTAGAGCAGCAATGAGCCTTCCCTGCCAAGCCTTGGCCAAATTGTAGATTCATGAACAAAATAAATGCTGCCCAATTAAGCAGCTGCTTAACTGGAGAATGCTTTCCTTACCATCCTCCTCCTTCCCAGAGGCTGCAGGAGAGAGCCTCAAGCCAACAATGCTTCCCTTTTAAATTTACTTCTGTATGAACTGAGTCGGCCACTTGCTAATAAAGGGAACTTGAAAACTGGCTCTGGGAGGCCTGACAAGGCAATGCCCCTCAGTGAACTTTCCAAAGTCTGTAGGCTGGCTCCCTCCTGACCTCTGAAAATGAGTTCCATGACAGTGTGTCAGTTTTATTCTTCTATACCCTGACCAGCTACCCAGGGAGGAGGACCCTCCTTTGCAAGATGAACATTCTTTCTGTGTGAGCAGGTGAGGCGGAGAGGGAAGCAGCATGAGCATGTGGCTTGTGAGTCTAGGTCAGAAGAAGGAAGAGATGGGTGGATGGTCCCAGGCCGACAGCTGGCGAGACCTGAAGTTGTGTGTTCGCGGGAAAGAAAGTATCACCAGAGACGAGATGCTGAGTCTAGTGACTAGAGCGCCTCCCCACCAGCACTGCCCATGTTCCAGTCAATGTTTTCCTGACTCTTGGATTTTACTCTGGAGTGATAGAAACACTTTGGAATAGCTCTTAGAGGCTGTACCACATCATGAATGGTATGTCCTGTGAACTTCATCTCAATAAAATGACTTAAGGGAAAAAAAATATCCACCCTTTTCTCAAGGTTCAACTCAAATTCACTTGCTCTTAATGTGCATCCTCAGATCCTGAAGCTGGGAACTGGTCTTTATAAGATGCCCATAGAATTCTTGCTTTAGGAGGCCCTGTCTCCCTGCGTACCCCTCTGATGTCCGTCCCCCCCTCCCCCCGCCACGGAGAGCACAGGGTGTGGCCTGGGGCATCTTCTTCCTGTGGTGTATCTCCCACACTTCACTTCAGCCTCCACTGCAGCTCAGGTCTGGCAGCTTCTATGAGGGCCCTGGAGTTCAGTTTCCCCGACTCTTTTTCTCTGGGGCCATTAAAACAATCCAGATGGATAGAGCTGAAAGGACATGGAGACTTGGCGCCACACAGACCTGTATGACCTTGTCTTGACCTAACCCTTTGAGGGTTCATTTCCTGTAAAGTTAGGGTGCCAGATCCCTAATGCTGGCATGTGATGGAGAAGAGATATCTGTCCTCAGAGGTGTAGCTCTTAGCTTGCGGCAGCCCCCAACCTCCAGTTCCATCTTCCCTTCCTCTCCTTGCAAGGATATTGGTTTTTCTTTCTTTTTTTTTTTTTAAAGATTTTATTTTATTTATACACACAAGCTGGGGTACAGGCCAGAGGCATGGGGCGGCGAGAGGGTTCACCAGAGACAGAGTGGGGAGCAGAACAGGCAGATCAGAAGTACACTGCTGAGGGGAGCAGCGGGCGAGGCAGGAGAGGTCTGCCGAGCCATTTGGGATTCTCCCCGGCTGGGCGTGTCCTTTCTCTGCCTTCAGCACCCACCCCTTCCCCATTTCTGCCTGAGTTCTCTCCATCTTTCAGGGTCAAGTTCAGAGAATCTCTTCTCCCAATGTCCCCTGCCTCCCTGAATTGCTGGTGCATTCCCTCTTAGAGTATTTCCTGTGCCCCCTTCAGCACTCTTGTCTCGCTACTCATGGGTTTCAGTCACCTGGGAGGGGTTTCTTTCCCACATGAGAGCTGGCACAATAGCTTGTGTGGGTGCTGCTTGCTCAGAGTCAGCAGAGATGTTTGAGCAGTGAGTTGATTTCAGGGCTGCACTGTGTGTCTGCAGAGGCAGCTCCTAACCTGGAGGCACTGAGGTGTCTCTGAAGATGGGACTTGGGAGACCCTCATTAGTGGGGAGGATTTGAGTAAGGAACCGCAAAGTCTTAGGCACTCAGAAGGCAGTTTTAAGAGTTTTCCTCCTCCTTAGCATCCAGGGGAAGATGCATAGAGCAGAAGGTGAGATGACCTCCATTCCTTTCCTGGGTGAGAGTCCTCTAACCATAGATTCGGAGCTCTCTCAGAATAGGGTGGGATTCCCAGGGTCAGCACCCAAGCACTGCCCCCAGCAGTGACACATGAGGAAAGCCCTATGTGGGAGCTCTCTGCTGCATGCTTTATACTGTTCCCTGCAGCTGCCTGGGGACTGGCCCCAGCCCCCCACAGTGCCAGCCTGGCTGCGGACACACTTGTGCTGGCTCCTCCCCGTGCCTCAGTAGATGAGGTCTCGCAATCATCTCCCAAATACCCTGACTGCTTTTGATGATGGTCTTAGAGTCTGCTGCTGGGGGAACCCAGTGCAAGCTGCCCATGGGAAGACAAGACTAAGACCAGACTTTCCCTCACTTCTAAAACTCCCGGGACATCTCCCGAGGGGTTCTCCTGGTCCTTGGAAGGCTCAAGATGTGGATTATGAGATCCATTTCAATGCCTGGCTGTGATAAACTCAACCAAATCTAGTGCTAACAAACTCTGAGCAGAGGTTCTCAAATTTGAGGGAGCATCATAATCCTCTGGTGGGCTTGTTGGTACACAGATGCCAGAGCCTTAGCCTAAGATTCTGATGCAGTAGTATGAGGTGGGGCCAGGATTTCCATTTCTAACCAGTTCCTAGGATGTACTGAAGCTGCTGGTCCAGGAACACTGTGAGAACTATCACCCTGGACTTGAGAACAAAGTGCCCAAGGATCAGGGTTCAAAGATGCCCCAGGGTGAGGGTGGTGGAAAGTGGCCATTGAAGCAGAGTTTCCTAGTTTCTGCTGATAAGAATGGCCCTCCACATCCATGGATGGGCGTCCCCCATGATTTTAAATTATTAAATCAGTCAGCATTGTTTTCCACTCTCTCGGCAATTAGCTCAAACCTGACTATAGAGCTAAGTTTTCCCACTTTTGAAGCTGTCTGGACGCATCCTGCACGTTGATTCTGAGCTGCTGTTCAATGCTGTGGCCACACGAGTGTGGTCTAGACTTTGGAAAGAGCTGTTCTCCGACTCAGAGACCACATCTGAGCCTCCCCGCTTAGCTTGTCAGCTTTAGGACTGTGGAGCTTTGCTGATCATGGAAAAAAATGTTCTGTTTCTGAATCCAGCATTTGAAAATGTTTCAAAAGGCAAGAATATTGTCTTTTGGCAGTAGTAGCACAGAGGGTTTGTGTGTGTGTTTGTTTCTTTCTGAGGAGGAAATTTTAGAAGCCTTTGGGAGAGTAGGTGTCCCTTTGCTTTCCCAAAGCAACAGAGCTTGCATTCTGTGGTGCTGTTTAGGTTCTCTGAGGTGCTGTCTCAAAAAGCTGCTTTGTTAGTGATTGTGGTCAAATGTTTGGTGTTTTGAACTTTGGCTCAAGGCAATGGATGGGCATTGTACACTGGGACAGAAATGATTAGTGGTGGAAGGATTGGCTCAGGAGGATGGTAAGGGCTCCTTGTAGCCAGTTCTTATCAGCCAGCTTCCCATTTTGGGGGAGGAGGTGCTGAGAAGACACCACTCCTCATAAAGGCTACCCCCTTGAGATCACATGATCAATGCAAATATATTCCCACTCTAACCATGGGTCCCTGGAAGTGTACTGAGTGAAGGAACCCCTTCTTTGCTAGGAATCCTATGGGGGTCCTGAGAAAGACAACTGGCCACACTCCAAAGTCTCCCAGCCTCACCTTCCATAGTCCTTGGAGGGTCCAGCTTTCTGGGGTAGAGAAGGGCACCTATTACAGATGGTCAGATGGTTCTATCCACTTTCTGGTAATTCTTATTTATATGTTTTTGAGATAAAATTGACATATACATTAGTTTCAGTATACCATGTAATGGTTTGATATTTGCATGTATTGTAAAGTGATCACCGTAAGTCTGGTTGCCAACTATCACTTCATATAGTTACATCACATCACTCGTGATGAGGACGTCTAAGATCTGCTTGTTTAGTCACTTTTAAATGTACCGTACAGTATTATTGACACTAGTCACCATTCTGTACCTTACATCCTGCTGATTTATTTATTTTAAAACTGAGAGTTTGTCCCTTCACCCATTTTGCCCACCCCTTACTCCCTTACCTCCTTCCTGGCAGTGTCTATGAAGTCTGGTATTTGTTTGTTTTTTAGATTCCACATATAAGTGAGAGCACACAGCATTTGTCTTTTTGTGTCAAACTTATTTCACTTAGCATAATGCCCTCAAGTTTTATCCATGTAGTTAAAAAGGGAGAGAGAGAGAGAGAGAGGGAGAGAGAGAGAGAAATTAGAGACCTGTGCAAGGACTCTATCAAATACAGTAGCACTGAGGCCATGTAACAAAGGATGATGAAATATGATTAGGAAGAAAATCTATAAGACTTGGAGACTGCTTGTGGGGTGGGGGTCAGGGAAGAATGAGGATGAGTCCAACCCTCACTTGGATTATTCTGTGTATGGTGATTTCCCTCAATGAAGTGGGTAATATAATATAAAGGAGCAGCTGGGGGAGAAAGGGGCACCATCTTGGAATGCTGTGTTGAATGTATGGGTCCAAGTGGAAAAGACCTTTTGGTGTTGGGGCTGGAGCACAGGTGAGGTTTGGGCTGACTGGATCTGGGGAAATGATTGCTGATGGAGACAAAGCCATAGACATGGCTGATCTGGTTTACCTTGTTTTGGGGTATGGGCAAAATTAAAAGCAAAAGATTCCACTTTGTCATGCATTTGGCATAGAGGTTTATGATTAATGGTAGCCATTGTGATCATATCACATTGTCTGTTTTCTTGAGGTTCTCTTGTGTAGTTTGCATCTGTCAGTATGTTTACTTTATTTTATTCTTTCTCTCAGTTTTTCTCTTTATTGAATATTAAAATTTATTAAACTGCCAATGGAGAGAAAACTAGACATGGCAAATCAGATGGAAAAATAGAGCTATTTTCATAGTAAATTGAACTTGGGAAGAAGATGGGGGTGTGATGAATCAGACCTTACACAGTCAGTGGGGACGCTTAAATGACTTAAGTACCTGGAAGTACAGAACACGTGGAAAATTCACAGAGGAAAATCACCAGTGAGAGTTAGGGGGCTGTTTGGAAAGCTCTACGAGGGGGAAGCTTTAGTTTCAGTTTCAGGAAAGGGCAGTGAGTGGTCCAGACTATTTCTTTCTTCCAGATTTTTATAGACTTTTCCCCCTTCCAGACTTCTCGTACCCCAATAAGCCAGGTCAGAAGCCACTTGAGAGATGGGATGAAGCGCTGGTCCAGTTGCCTCAGCAACTGAGGTGTCAGCCTCAGGCTGGAGAGTACACAGCAGGATGGTGACAAGCTGCCTTTAGGGCTGGACTTGGCCCCTCAGCCCCCAGCCCTGTAAGTTCTCAGTGCTCTGGAGCTACCCTTTGTGAACTTTTCTGAAGCGGTTTTCTACTGGCTTGTCAGCCAAAGTCTTTATTAAGAAAACAGAGAAAGAAAACACACAGAGAAAGGCTAACAGGTCATGCCTGGGACCCCAGCACCTCAGCAAAGGTATGTGCCAGTGGGCTGTCCCCTTGGGGGAGTCTGAGGAAGATCGCTAGTGCACGTGCTAGCCTGGCTTAAGCAGGGATAGATGGAACACAAAAAGGAACCTGGTTTCAGTTCCAGATGAGATGGGAAGCTTGGATTATTCATTTTTTTGTTTATCTCTTTCCATCAGGTTGAGGAAGCTTGGTTAACAGAGGAATGAAGAGAAGAAAAATGGACTCCACTGACATCAGACAGAGAAAAAGGCCAGTGCTATCTGGGTTCTGAATAATTTCATTGTCTTTATTCCTGTGTTGGTTGTTTTTGACTAATCATAACTCTCATAGGTTAGATCTACGTAAGAAGGATTTGAAAAACTTATAATAAAAATATGGAAACCAAAGGTTATAAAAGGAGAATTTGTTCAGGAGATAGTGATGTTTTATTATAGTGGGTGGTAATGAATAATTGTAGTGAAAACCCTCAAGGATTAGATCGACGATGATGAGCTGGGTTCTCTTCTTGTTGGTCACCAAATGCTGGTGAATTTAAATCAGTTGGAATAAGAGGATTGTGTTTTATAAGTGGGTGATGAAGTCGGAATGCCAGAGAGAGCCTAATGTTTGCGAAACCGCCTCTGTCACCAATGTAGGTGAAAACTATATGGTGTGCAACCACAGGCAAAAATGTTGCACAAAGGGCCTCCATCAAATATGCATCCAGTATTGTCTCTGCTGTCTCAAGCCTGTCAATTTAGTAAGTCCCTTCTTATACAAGTGAAGACTAATAAGTAATGTCACCACCATATAACGGGGAAAAGATTTATTCTCGGAAGTCAAAAATGAGGATTAACTTGGAAGAAGAGACTGGCGGGAAAGCGGTCCCAGTTAGCTGCTTTATTGACATACCTCAAATGTAGGGTTTGGTTAATAAAGTGTTGTTATAGGCCAGGGGGTGGGGGTAAGGGTTTAGACATGGCAGAAACAAAGAATTCATTTAAGTGGGCATCCATGTGTACATATGTTAATTACAGACAGGCAACATGTATACATGTTGGATATTTTACATTGCTTTTCTCTGGTAGGCAGTTTGTGTGTGAGAAAGATAATGATTTAGGAGATAAAGGAGTTTTTCATGAGGACAGGGCTGTCTGCATGGCTGTGGCTTGTTCCACGAGGTCAAGACTCTGGAGCTTCCAGGTAGCCCTTCCTGCTGATTCCTGCCATGGACGACTCCAAGGCTTATTGTAATGCAGCAGGTCTCTTTGATCTGTTGACTCTGCATCTGAAAATTTAGTTTCTTTGCCAAAAACTTGTTGATGCTCTTCACACAGGAGGTGTAGACTTTGAGAAATAGACTTTATATGACACCGATTCTTCCCCATGTTCTATTAGAGTTCTGACCTTGTTTTGTTCTCCTTCCTTTAGGAGCATCTTCAGGAGATGACGAGCAATCCTTTCATCTTGAAGGAAGGTAACCCAGCTTCTGAGAATATACCCCATGTCCTATATTTTTGCTAAAGGGAGAAATGAAGAAAAGGTGAAAAGAGAAGATTAAGGTCAGGTAAAGGGGCATCTTGCATTTTATCAGCTTGGTGGACTTGTGTGTGTCTTTGAACTGTGTGTGCGCGAGACTGCTGAGGGTGGAGAGTAGGCGTGCAGAAGAGAGTGAGCTGCACAGATTGTCTGGGTGGAGAAATCTTCCCAACTTCAGTCTTCGGGTGTGACAACAAAGAATGAATCCAAATGTACCATAGAGCCAAGAATGGCATCTCAATTTTTTAGATAAAGTTCTTCCTCTAGGCAGTCATTTCAGTGCTCAATCTTTTTAGACGATGGTAAATGAACACATCAGTGTATGTGACAGCAAAAGGCAGTAAGAAACCAGCCCAAGTTCATTTACTTTTTAAACTGATAGAACACATTGCTGGCTTTTGCAGCAACGAGTCCCAGTGGGATCTTGTGGTTTCATGTGTTATGAGCTGAGTCTTGGAGGAAGAGGTTTGAAAAGATGAGTTGGCCTGCCAAGATGAGCTAGGCAAGAACTGAGCAGGAACCACTGCTGGGTCACTCAAAGGGCCCGGGGGTTGTCCTGCGTGGGGAGGGGAGATGCCTTGGTGGGAACATGACACAAGATAGGCACAAGGCCTCCCAGATTGCTTTGGGAGGGAGGATGGATTTTGGTGTATGAAAGACTGTTGATGGGTGACCCACAGGACAGGGGGAGGAGGATAGCTCACTCCATGGGGTGGAACACAGGCTCTGAAAACAGAGGTCAACCTATGATCCTGACCTTGAGTAAGATGCAAAGAAGCGATGGCTGGGAGCTAGAAGGCCATGTGGGCAGGGGGCAGAACATCTAGGGTGGCCCCAGAGATGTAGGGGACCTGGATGACCTTCCAGTTTGGGCTTAGCTATTAACCAGGGCAGGGGTCCTGCTCGGGGGCCCACTGCCTCCCCAAAGAAGAGGAGAAGGACAGTGGTGAGAGAGGCAAGCACACACAGCTACAGCTTACCCTCACCCAGCACTGTGCCCTTTCCAAAGCTGGGATTCACTCTGCTCTTCTTAAAGCCTTCGCTTGTTGCTTAGGAACACACCCTGTAATTTGGAAATGAGATCAGATGATATTTTATTTTAAATGACTTGAGTAAAAATGACTGCAAGCTTATCATTATGCACCATCAGGATTCATGACTGACAGCAGTTCTTAAATTGTAGAGATTTTGTTTTTGAAAGGCAAATTGATGCTCCAAACTGCAAACTGTTTTCTGAGAATCTGAGTTAAAGCTGTCTTAACTGTCTTAAATAATCACTGCTTCCATCTGTGTATGGTTTTATAGTTCATAGAAATCATCGCAATGGTTTTGTGAGGTGGGTTTTAAGATTATCTGCATTTTACAGGTGAGGAAACCAAGACTGAGAGGACGAAGTATTCATTTGGGTGAGCTATTAATCTGCTAGGCTGTCATAACAAAGTATTATGGACTGAGTGGCTTAAACAACATAAACTTATTTCTCAACATCCTGGAGGATGAAAATTCCAAGTTTAAAGTGTCAACTGGCTTGATTTCTTCCAAAGTTTCACTCTGGTTTGTAGCTGGCATCTTCTCCCTGTTTCTACACATGGCCTTCCCTCTGTATATGTCTGTGTCACAGTCTCCTCTTCTTTCCTTTTTATAAACTTGTTTTTCTCCAGTGTTTTTGAAATCTAGTGTTTTCTCCATATCCTTGTCAATACTTACGTTGTCTTGGTCTGTTAAATGATAACCATTCTAACAAATGTAGGAATATTTCATTGTGGTTTTGATTTACCTTGCCCTAACAATTAGTGATGTTGAGCACATTTTCATGTACCTGTTGGCCATTTGTATGTCTTCTTTAGCAAACCATCTATTCAACTCCTCTGACCACTTTTTATTGGATTGTGTTCTATCAAGTTGTATGGGTTTTATACATACACATATACACACACACACAAACACACCCATATATACATATATGTGTGTATATACGTGTGTGTATGTATGCATGTATTTGGTATTGCCCCCTTATTAGATATCTGATATGTAAATATTTTCTCCCATTCTATAGGTTGTCTTTCATTTTGTTCTATCTTTTGTGTGCAGAAGCTTCCTAGTTTGATGTAGGCCCACTTACTAATTTTTGCTTTTGTTACTTGTGTTTTTGGTGTCATATCCTCAAAATCACTACAAAGACCCATGTAAAGGATATGTCACCCTATGTTTTCTTCTAGGTTTTGTGGTTTCAATTCTTGTTTAAATTTTTGGTCCATTTTGAGTTACTTTTTTTGTGACTAGTATAAGATAAGGTCCACTTTCATTCTTCTGCATGTGATTATCCATGTATTCAACCATGTACTGAATAAATTTTCCTTTCCCATGAGTATTCTTGGTTCTGTTGTCAAATATCAGTTGACTGTATGTGAGGGTTTATTTCTGGGCTCTCAATTTTGTTCCATTGGTGTATGTGTCTGTTTTTATGCCAGTACCATGCTGTTTTGATTACTATAGCTTTGCAGGCTAGTTTCAAACCTGAGCTGATACTTCCAGCTTTGTTCTTTTCTGGATTACTTTGGTTATTTGGAAATCTCTTGTTGTTCCATGTGAATTTTAGGATTGTTCTTTCTGTTTCTGTGGAAATAGTTATTGGAATTTTGGTAGGGATTGAATTGATTCTATAAATAGCTTTGGGTAGTATGGACATTTTAGTAATATTTATTCTTCTGATATATTAGCTTTGTAGTTTTTAGTGCATGGATCTTTCATCTCCTTGGTTAAATTTTACTCCTAAGTATTTTATTGTTTTTGATACTTTTATGAATGGGGTTGTTTTCTGGAGGTATCACACTTCCTGTCTTATTCAGAGTACTCTAATACTGCAATATGGTGGTATGTTAACTACTTAGCTCTACTGTAAAGGTCAAAGGATAGAACGATTAAAAATACCTTTAGCTACACTAATTTATTAATGTATACACAACATAGAAAGATAGAAATTGTGACATCAAAAACTTTCAGGGAAAGTAAAAAGCTGGAGTTTTTATTTCTCAGTCCAATCATGTTTATTAGAGTCTATTAGTGTGCAAGTTACTATGTTTATTTAAAAAATTGACAACATTGACTAAATTTAGAGATATAGGATCACCCTCTTCAGTTATGTTTTACCACATCACACCCACTGCTAAAGCACCCATAGTCCTCCACCATTGTCCATTGTGCCCACTGTCCCCCTTGCTATTCCCTTTCCCCTCTGGTAGCCTCAATTTTATAGTCAGATTTTTAGGGTTTGTTAATGGTTTGGTTTTATCTCACCCTTTGATATGATCTGACAAATACCATCAGGTATTTGTCTAAAGGGTGGGTTTTTATGTGAGATCAAAGTTATATTGTTATCAGAGTAAAACAGACTGTTACTATATTAGCTGCTTGAGGCAAGCCTCCTGGTAACCACAAAGCAAAAACCTACAGTAAATTCATAAGATGTTAAGAGAAAGGAATCAAAGGAGACTACTACAGAAAGTAATTTCACAAGGGAAGGCAACAAGAGAGGAAGAAAGGAATATAAAATAGCCAGAAAACAATGAGTAAGATGACCTTTGTCACATAGCTGCAGAGGCCTGGACTGGCTACTGGTGTGGCTCTCAATGTGGCTCCCAGGCTTTGGTGAGGGCAGGAAGGGCAGGACTTGGGAAGGCTCAGGCTGCTAGTATTATGAAAGTGAATTCTGTGGGCAAAAGCTGGTGAATTCTGTAGAAGCTTCATAGTGACTTTGTGACTGTTAGTTCCTTCAGTGGCAAAGTCTCCTGGGTTGGTCTGCAGAGCAGGTCCTTGTGAATTTTGGTGGTTCCCACATGTGGCTGCTTTTGGTAGCTCCTACTTTTCTTTCAGGTCTTAGCCTTCTCTATATGCCCAATGTTGCCAGTCTGGGTGGGGTGACAAAGCATGACATTTGTGCAGTGCCCCAAAAGCCAGGGGAAACTTGCTCCCTTACCTGGCTCTTCCTTTCTGGATGGAAATCTTTCTAGTTGGAAATTCCCTTTTGGTTCTGAGCAATGCCACTGATGCAGGCAAAATGACTGTCTTCCTTCTGTCTTGTGTAGTTATGTTCAAATATTTTGTCCACTGTGTTGCTAAAATTTCTTAAGTGAACACTGGAGGTCTCTCAGAGCTGTTTTTGCTCTTGGATAGCTGTCTAATCATTGGTCTTCATAGATGGACAGAGACTGGGTGTCCTATGATGCCATTTTGGTGACTTCATACACCATCTTCTAAACTCTTCTACTTATAAGAACACCAGTCATATTGGATTAATCCATACCTTATCAATGCCATTTTAACTGAATTACCTCTTTAAAGACCCTATTTCCAAGTACAGTCACATTCTGAGGTATTGTGGGTTAAGGCAATGACAGATGAGTTTGGGGGGACAAAGTTAGTCCATAATATGTGCCTTGTGAGCCATAGCATTCTGGCTTTGTGGAAGCAAAATTCCAGTTGAAAAACATCTCACTCCTGTAGTACCCACTGGTCACACAGTGAGTCTCTGCTGGGCTTGATGTCTCGTGTCAACTCTCAAAACTGGAAACTGCTTTCCCAGACCCCTACTTCATGGCTCCAGGTCAGTGACTTGAAGGACAAACTTATCTGAGATCCATGAGGTGGAAGTGAGGTACCATGGGCTCTTGAGGGTGTTGAGGGGAGAGATGGCGATAGACAGGAGTGGAAATTCCACTGTCCCAGCTTGGCCTAGCCTCCTCTGCTCAGCATGTCTGCCTGACACTCAGCATGCCCCCCAGGAATGACTTTAGTGTCACCAAGGGGAGACCTGGTAGAACCAGGGCTCACTACCACCTATTGACCTCCTCATGATCCTCTCAGGGCCCCCCGTGTAACTCCCCCACAGCCTCCCTGTGGCCTCCCCATTCCTCCTATGAAGCTCTATTAACATCTGTAGCCTTTTCCTGAATCCCCATAACCTCCTAACAGCCTTCTTAGACCTCCACGACACAACCTATACCCACCATGCGCCATACCCCCCCACCCCAACTTCCTCATGGATAAGTGAAGGGACAGCTTGGTGCCTTGGCAGGCCCACCCATATTGCCTTTGGGATCCCTATTGAAGAGGGTCTCATTATGTTATTGACCCCTTGTTCACCCCAGACATGGAGCACTGCTTGTCTGCATGAGTCAATTATACCACAGCCTTGAATATTCAAAGTCAAGGGGATACCATTCTTTTCACAATATAATATCATTTAAAATAATTATTCAAATTAAGCTATTAAAATTTTGATTTCAATTAAAAGCCTAAAATTATTTATTTATTTTTTTAAAGGTTTATCTATTTATGCATACAAGCTGGGGTGTAGGCCAGAAGTTGGGGAACAGTGAGAGTATTCACCAGAGACAGAGTGGGGAGCAGAATAGGCAGATCGACTGAAATACACTGCTGAGTGGTCCAGCGGATGAGACAGGAGAGGTCTGCTGCGCCATGTATGTCAGCTCCCTGACTGGTGATCGAACTCGTGCTGCAGTGGCTCTGGATAGCTTCATAGTGCTGAGACTTAACCCGTTGTGCCACCAGGGAGGCCCAAAAGCCTAAAGTTATTTAAAGATAACACATTACATTATATTAGTCGAGTGGTCAAGCTCTCTGCTAACTGTGTTCATTTGAAGGAAATATGAGGAAGGATGACTGATGAATTTTTCCTCCCCACTCCTAAGAACAAGAAGTGGATAATAAACAGCAAAACTCTTTGAGCTGGGAGCTTGGGACTGCCGCTCTGCCCTTTTGCTGAAAAGGAGACAACAAAACCTTGAGGCACCATTGCAGTCTGAAGCACCAGTGCTGGTCTCTGCTTCTTGGGAAGATGCTGGAACCTGGGGCAGAGATGCCATGGAAGCATCCTCAGATGGCACTGAGGGGAGTGTTTGTGCAGGGCCACAGGGTCCAGACGAGTGTGCCACCAAAAGCTGGAACTTCTCACTTCCCAGAACAAATCCCCTTCCCACGGTGTTGTCAGGAAATGACCTTACTGGGTCTCCCTGGACCTCATGAAGCTCACTGCCATCTATCCAGTCCCCTCCCATCGATCTCATAAGAAGCGCCTCCCCCACATCCTGCCTCTGACCCTTTTGCCCCCTGAACCTTTCTCTTTCTGGACCTCCCAGTGACTGGCCCCTCTGTATCTCGCCAGGTCTGATGGATGACGGTCTTCCTTGCTCCCACCATGGCAGTGTTGCAGGATGGGAGGAAGGAGGCTTTCAAGGTGTTCTGACTTGTGGTCCATCTGGCTGCCTGGTTCCCCTGGAGAGGGGGTCTCGAGGTGAGATCAGCATGCAGGAGGCTGATCAGGGAGTCTGTGTGAGCAGGACAGTGGAGAAGCAGGGCTGTGTCCTTCATCCCCACGAGGCCCCAGATGGCCCTGCAGCCTCCCTGGTTCTCAGAGCGTGCCAGCTGGAGTGAGGGTGCAGCTGTTTTGGAGGGGATATGACCTTGGTGTGGGGATTCTCCCACTGAGGCAGTTCTTGGTGAGGGCTCAATGTCACCACCCTTTAAAGACCTCTGATCCTCCCCGCTGAGACAGCTCCCCACCTCCCCATCCCATTCTGCCCAGTGTCTGGTGTTTCTCATGGACTGAGAGCAGAGCTGGCACGCAACAGTAAATACTTGTTGAATTCTTGAACAAAAAAATCAGCTATTCCCAGCTGGGGGGGGGGTCCTAGCTTTTTCAGGGGGTGGGAGGCAAAACTTTAAATAGTAAAACCTTGGTTTTCAGGAAGCGTGGAGAGTCAGGATGCCTGGAACAGATCACGGTGGGGCCTGGGCTCTTGTTTCTTGCTTGCCAATGGGAATGTTGAAGCTGGAGCCTTTTAGGGTCAGTTCTCATTGCACAGCATAAGAAAGATCATTTAGAGTTTTTCCCTGAAGAAATATTTAGTTCTGAGTTGTCACTCTAAACATGTGGTTCTCAAGGGGGTTGACTCTTTTACCCCTTTGAGGACATTTGGGAGTGTCTGAGACATCTTCAATTGTCCGTCTGTGAGTGGGAGCTACTGGCATCTAGTGGGTAGAGGTCAGGGGTGCTGCCAAATGTCCTTCCTTGCACACAGTGCCCCCACAATGAAGTGTTACCCAGCCTCAAATGTCAATAGTGCTGAGGTTGAAGAATCATTGTTTAAAAAATCTTGTGAAATAGCAGAGTTCAAATTATATTCTATGGGTATTGGATTCAGCATTCTCCAAGATTCTTCAAGTTCAGGGGAAGTGAAAGGAGGACTAAGTTACTGCTTTCAGCCTGGTCTGTGCTAAGTTATTCACAGGTCTCCATGGATAGATCAACAAGCACTTACTAGTAAAACAAGTGCTTACGAAGTAGTGTGTGCTTGCATGCTGCTTAGTTTTACACTTACTTCTTCCTATCCACTTCTACCTCTGTGTACATCTCACTCCCCACCCTTTTCACCAAACATTTGCAGGTTTACTGTACTCTTCTAATAGTGAGTGAGTGAGTGAGTGAGTAAATGAATGAAATACATACAGGAAAGAAGACAACATAGAAGTCATGGGGCGGCCTAGTTCAAAGTGTTTGTTCTTGGGCTGAGGGAACTGCACAGAGTGGGGTTCAGCTGTTAGCCTGGTCTGCTGGGGAGATGACCACACAGCACCCACCCCATGCTGGCATATTTAATTGGTGTTCCTTTCTCCAGTTTATGGGGAAAATCCAAATGTGAGTCATTCCCAATAAACCCCAGACATTAGCTTCTTCATCTTCAAAGATGAATGAGCAAAAGATCTGTGATGGTCTGAAAATTTTGACTACTTCCATTCTGGCAATCAGCTGGAACCAAGATTTACAAAAGAGAAGCTGGTAGGTGAGGCAGGGCAAGGAGGGAGGCTAGGATTCACTTTAGATGGCCCGATTCAGCAGGGATTTCTCTAAAGGGCCAGCACCCTTCAGTCACCAGCCCCTGAGTAACCCCATTTGCCATGATTTGATTTTCATTTATACCCTTTTAGGAAGCTAATTCCTGGGCACTTGTGATAGAATATTCCATCCTGTCTGCCTTCTAGAGTGTAACGTACTTCACAGTACTTTACAAGTCAGAATGTCTGAAATAAGCAGACTCTCTGTGGTAACTTTGCCTAAACTTAATGAAAACCAGAGTCCTTGCAAGTCCCCAGCCCTCCCTCCACACGGCGCTCTGTGTGGGCTCACTGGCAGAGTAAGGCGCTTGGTCACCCCACAGTGCATTCTCCACAGTAGCCTCTCACCGTGGGGGATTCAGTGGTTAGCTGTCCAGGGTCACACAGAGTGAATAAGCAGGTCAGACAGGCATGCAGCCTGCAGGTTGAATGCAGCAAAAACACAAGGAAGATTATTTGGGTTGTATCCTCTTCCCCCTCCCCAAAAGGATTAGATGGAATTAATTCCAATACAAGCAGTTTTTAATACAAGCCAATCCCAGTGGTTGCCCTTGTTTTAGTACCAGTATGACTTGCTCTCGCTTTTCCCAGAACGCTAAGTCTGAGGCCAAGATGAGTGGGTTTTCACCTGGTCTTAATGGACTAGCAGAAATATTGTAGGGAAATAATTAGGGCCTTTCCAAAAAATATCCTTCCCATGGAGGTGGAAGGACAGATGGGCAGTTTTGCTTTAGGGGGTTTCCAAAGGCACGTGAGTTCTCATTTCTTTTTTTTTTTTTTAATGTATATATTTTTATTGTTATTTATGTCTTTTACATTTTGTATTTCCCTTGGGTAACCCACCACCAATTCACCCGTGATCCGTCTCTGTGGTCCCTTGTGTTCTTTTCTACTCCATTTTGTGCCCTTACCCTCCCCTCCCCCCACCACCACCCCTCACCCACTGAGTGTCTCTCTCCTATTTGGTTTCCTTATAGTCCTGTTATAAGTGAAACCATTCGATATCTTTCTCTTTCTTTCTGGCTTATTTCATTAAGCAGGCGCCTCAACCCTGAGAGCCTGGTTCTTTTCCCAGACTAGCTCTCGGTCTTATCCCTCTCAGTGGGCACAGGGGTGTCTGGGAACAGGGAAGACATTTGCAAACTATTTTGAGAAGTTCAGGTGAAATGATGTGGCATGAGTGCCTAGCAAGGGTAGAAAAGGGTGGCCACTCCCACCTAGATTTAAAATAAACACGATCCTTTCTCATGGAGCAAACAACTCCTACAACATGACTTGGCAACTCGGAAGAGTGACAGCGAAGAATGAGCAAGAGAGTCCAAGCCCCTCACCTCTCCCCTCCCCTACTTCAGTTATTAAGTTCGTTTGCTGAACACTCTTCAGGTAGGTGAGGAGGTGAGCGGAAGAAAGCTGTGGGCATGTTGCACAAACATACAGCAACTCAGTTTCCCCTTCTGGCACTGACATTGCCCATGAGACCCTCTTCACGCCCAAGATTCCCATCCAGGACTCGGAGCCCTGGTCAGCTTCCCGGCACGCGCCCCAGAGTACTCACACAGGGCTCTGCACTCCAAAGGGCCTCCCACTTGGGTCATTGCACTTCCCATCTTGAAATAATACATTTTGAACAAGGGACCCTGCTGGATTATGTGACCAGTTCTGCCTGGGCTTGGTTTTTTAACCAGGAAAGGAAGGAGGAATTATATTGGACCTGGTGGCCCTTGGAAGGACTGTGCCATCTGAAGTCAACCCCTAGGACCAGATTTGAGCGAGGCTGAAAGTGGGGGATACTTATGAGAACCCTGTGCAGAATGCGGGTAAATCCTGCTTTAGGGACCCTGTGACCACATGTATGGCAGAGCTGGAGAGGCCGCTCACCTGAAGACCGCCCAGCTGTGTGCCACCGTCCAGTAATATGGGACGGGGTGTGTGTCCCTGTGACAAGAGCCTGTGTTCCCTGTGTTCCTTCCCAAGAGCCAGGTGGCTTATGAACAGCAGGTAACAGGGTGTAGCCTCAGAGAGGATGCCGAGCATGGTGGGTTGGCTGGATGCCAGTGGGTGCTAAGAGCCCGTCCTGTGGGCCAGTGTAGGCTTGGCCACTATGTGTGGTGGGACATTGGAGCCATTTTGTCAGCACGTTGATGTAATTTGTAACCTAAGGGTTTTGAAGCCCAAAGATGTCCGGGCACAGGTTAGATAGGATAGGGCTTCAGAACTGCTGTGGGACTTAGGAGCCTTGGTGTCAAGTTCCTGGAGACATGTGTGGGTTTCACAGATGCTCAGGAAACAGAACATCCTGCTCTGCGAACTTGGCCATGATCCTAAGAAAGCTGAAGTCAGAGCACCAAAAGCCTGGAGTGTCTGCTGCTGAATAGATTAAGACAGCCTGGGCCTTCAAAGTCTTCAGAACAACTGCTTCTATAGCTGGAAGGAAATGAGGCCCAGAGTTGTTTGTTGTCATTCCCATCTCCTGACTCCCAAAGGAGTGCTCTTCCCTGAGATCAGACCTTGCCAACCAGGTGACTTTAGGTCTGTAAGATGCTCCCTCCTGCTGCAGAAGTCTGGGGAACACTGAGAGAGGCCTAGAAAGTGTGTGGAGGGGTTGTCTCTGGATCTTTCTGACCTCTGGCAGCTGGATCTTCTTTTTCATCCCTCATATCTCAGTAAACTGGGAAGGCTTTCCGGGGCCTTTTAGCTCTGTCAGGTGATCCCTTCTGGGGCTGGGCCTGTTTCTGCACCCCCTTAGTATAGGCTGGCCCTGTGAGTTGCTTTGACAAATCAAACATGGAAGAAGTGACACTAGTCAAGATCTGGAGGCTCAGGAGCTTTGGCAGTTCCCTCGGTCACTCTCTGGGGCCCTGGGACCTCCATGACTGGTAGAAGTCAAGTTCAGGCTACTAGAGAATGAGAGCCACGTCAGGGACTCAGGCACCCCAGCCAACATCCAGCGCCAGCTCCCAGGCAGACATGTGAGTGAGGCCACCATGGACCATGCAGGCCAGTCTTAGCTGAATGGAGCCATGCGAGTGAGCCTGGAAGAGCATCAGAAAATGACCCAGGCAGCCCACAGGAAGTGAGAAATAGTAAATCATTGTTATTTTAAGCCACAGAGTACTGGATTAGTTTGTTATGCAGCATAGACAACGGAAATGCATGCACATATGACTACCTTTCCGGAGAATGGCTGGATGGTACTATGTGGCCATT
This sequence comes from Scalopus aquaticus, assembly GCA_004024925.1. Taxonomy (NCBI): domain Eukaryota; kingdom Metazoa; phylum Chordata; class Mammalia; order Eulipotyphla; family Talpidae; genus Scalopus; species Scalopus aquaticus. Next base: position 13,458 of record PVIJ01002548.1, on the reverse strand, counting down.
TTTGTACTTTGAAAGCATCATCAACTGCTTTATTATGGAGTTTGGGTGCCAGGGAAGCCACAGGGATCTGAGGACCCCATGGTGTGGCAGGGATGGCAGGTGCACTTCTGGGCCTGGGATCCAGATGGGTCTGGGGGAAGTGAAGCCAAGAGCACTGGTGAGTAGTGAGGGATGGAGGGAGGGGCGACAACTGGTGTCGAGGTGAAGCTCTGATTAGGCAGGGGGCGTTGGAGTAAATAAATTGAAGGATAAATGAAGGTGGCAGTGCCAGGACCACATGAAGTTAGACTCAGGTGTGGTTGAAGGTCATGGGTGACTGTTTTCCCAGTGAGTGATTTCTTTCTCCATGTTGCTTCATTTTATTGAGGGAGGGAGAAAGAAGGAGGGAGTGACTCCTTTGCTGCCTTGCCCACAGAGAGGACACACTCACGGCTCCTTTGCTACTGGTTTGAGGGCTCAGGTGCCCAGTTCGGGTGAGGAAACATAGACCCTCTTTGGGTGGAGATTTGGGGCTTGGGCGGGGGGGGGGGTCGCCATGGCAGCCCCGCAGTACCTTGGAAACTCTGGGGAAGCACTGCTATGACTTCCTTTGGTTATTGACCTACTTTTTTTCTCAGAGTTCCTTAGAGTTCTGAAATGGAAGAAGCTCTGTATACACCTTTGGACTGACTGGGGAGAGGAGTTACTGTTGGGGGTTATAGGGTTAAAAGCTCAATCTCTTTGTGGGACTTTCTTTTCTTTTGTTTTTTAAAGTTCATTAATTTTTTCCCTTACATTGTTGTAGCCCCACAGTTCTTCCGCACCCTTGCCTTGCGGACAGGGATGGGAAGTTTTGAGCAGAGAAGGGAACTAAAGAGTTACCCTGGGGACTGGGCCGGAAGCCTTGGGCAGATAAAGAAACCAAAGGATTGTTACAGAAACAGGGCCATCATGCCCACCTGTGACCATTAAAGGCTGATGTAAATTCTAAAATATACAGGGACTAATCACCGACTGACATTTGACTGGACAGTAGTCGGCACAGACCTGAGTGCTAAATCTTAGAAAGCCCCTAAGTTCGGACTATAAAAAGTACTTCAAACTTCTCTCACTGCACAGACACTCTCTTTATATATATATATTTATATCCTTTGTATCTTTTACATTATTGTGTATTCCCCATGGAGTACCCACCACCAATTCACCTGTGAACTGTCACCATAGTCCCTTGTTCTCTTTTCTCTCCCGTTTTGAACTCTTATTCTTGCCTTGCCCCCTGTTTCTCTAGCAGGGTAATCAGTAAATCTGTCTTTTCTACCTTCCATGCTGCTTTGGTGAATTCTTTCTCCCCCATGACCCCGGCGTGTCTTCATGGCTGTTTGCTCTCCCTCTCACAGCAGTTACTTCTGTGCTCAAAGAGAAGGGGTCTTGAGACATTGTTTGGGCAGAAATGTAAGTGCTTCATTTAGTAGAAAGAAAGCTCATGTGGTCTTGTTAGGGAGCAGGAGGGAAATGAGGAAAGCACAGGCCCAGCAGGGAGCAGGAGGTCTGTTGTCTCCAGCACATCCTGCCTTACTTGGTGGCAGCCAGGCCTCGGTTTCTCTCTGTCGTCTGCTCTCTTCCTCACTTTTGTAAAAACAATGCTGTGCAGACTTAGACAATGCAGGTAAGTGTTTGTTGCGGTGATGATGACGCTGCATGTGCCAAATAAAAACACATCCTCTCAGTAAAGAGAGACTTTTTTGGCAATGATTATTGCAGAGAAGAAAGGCTAGTCTCTGAGGTCTCGGAGGGATGGTGTGTTTCTGGTGTGTGGTGGGTCAGGGAAACCTGGACTTCTATTCCACCTGGTGCTTGGCTCTCAGCAAACTGCTGTTGTCTTGAGGGTAGAATGAGCTAATTGATTTGAGGTGTTTTTTCCTTTTGCAGCAGATATGTGTCTGCAAAAGAACTGCCAGATGTCATTAAAAATCAAAGCTTTCCATCAGTTTTCAAGAATTTGGGGAATGTTGATATGTATTAATAGTTTCAGAATAAAAATCTTGCTGTCACTCTAAGCCCCAATTCTCCGTGTAAGAATTGCGTAGTCTGGGATGCTGTCCTTCTGACTTGACCCAGCTACTAAAGAGGGTCCTGTATTTCCATCCCATATCATGGCTCTCTGGCTTTCATTTGATCAAACAATGACTTCATATTTGCATCAGTGCATCAGTTAAAAGTGCTACTGCAGATAAAAATACAGCTTTATTCATCACACGGTCATCCTGTTTAAAATGCAATCATTAAGCAATCACCTCTCTTGAATAAATTTGGGTTTTTTAATGTTTCATGTATTTGCTACATCATAATTCAGTGACGGTGGAATTTCTTCGGACTTGGGCTCCGGTTTCTGAGCGTTGCATGTGTGTGTAGCACCCCGTGATCTCTAGGGACCCGCCAGCTTGGCTCGGAAAAGGCCATGGCAGTTGGAAATTCGTTTTAACCACAAATAGTCTGTGGCATGAGATGGACTTGGGCAGCCTCTGACTTCTGGAACTAACAGCTGTCAACAAGATGTTCAAGGAATTCAGTGGTTTTGTAAATACTCTCATTTGGCCAAGGGTTTCTGCCCACGACGCAGTGTGTGTGGAGGGAGATGACTTCAGGTCCCGCTCTGTGGCACACCCTCCTTGGAAGACGCGCCTGATTCAGTTTACGGCATGAGGGACCCCGGCAAGGAGTGGCGCATGAACCCTGAAGGAATGTGATGGGTGGAGATTTTGATGCTTCATCATGAGCCTTTGGAGTAAGCCTGGGGGATAGGAGAAAAATGCCAAAGTAAATATGAGGCAGAATTGTAAAAGTGAATATTAGGGGAAATCAAGGGTAGGATACAAAATGAGAATAGCAATAGAGGAAATACCCCAAGCCCATCAGTAATTGCAAAAGAAGGGACGCAGTAGTTGGTGAGGGCTGCTGGTCTCTCTTTTTCCCTCTGGACACCTGCTCCACTATCCTTGCCCTGCCTGGTGTCCCTGTGAATTCCATCCCTTTCCACCTCTCCTAGTGTCTGAATTTCAGGTTTGGTGAAAAGGATGCAGAAAGAATGTGAGGTTGTGACTCCTTAGGCTTGGCACCAGATCTCACAGGGCTGCACCCTGTAAGGCTCCAGTCCCACCAGAGGGTAGGAACACAGAACTCCTCCCCACTTCAGCGCATAGACAGATTCTGTGTGAGCCATATGAGTTGAAATCTGCTTTTTTGCCAGCATGAAGATGATATAGGAAGAACTTATTAATTACATCAATGAACAGAACAGGCTTCCTTGTGAGTTTCTTTCCATTCGAAGTGCTTGAAGCAAATTTAGACTATGTGTCAGTTCAAGAAGCACATGCCAAGATGAAATACGACGTGCAAATTTACTGGGGAGCACCTTATCTATAAAAGAGGAGGGTTTGAGGGGGGCACCTGTGATGCAGCACTGATACTTGTGAGATAAGAGAGGAAGGATGGGACTGAGGGAGGGGAATTCTGAGAAGTCCTAGATACCCAAGTGGAACCTTGGCACAAGGTCATCCGCAAGAAGGCCCCATGTGGGCAGGACAGCCTAGCTCTCGTCAATGGGGCCATGCTTGGTTACAGTTTGGAAGCAGCCCAGGACAGTGAGACCTTGGTGGGAATGTGGTGGTAGATCAGAGATGTGGCAGCTGGGGGCTGTCCACAGTCTTCTCTTGGAGAGAGATCTAAGCAAGACACTTCAGGGGCCACCACCTTTTGGCAATGTCTTAGAGGCCAAGGTGCCTGGACTGGCTGACCTCCGAGCTCTCTGCGTGTGTTTCTGAGCTGACCCAAGTTCAGGCTGCACCCATGGCAGCCTCCTGGGCCAGACTTCCCCATCATACTTACCATTTGCTTTGTCAGGAACCACCGTCTTCAGTATGAGCCATGGACGTGAGTCTTCTGAAGAGACCCCCCAGTCCAATCCTCATACAAGGATCTGTCATGGAATGTTTTTTATTTTTATTTTTAATTTTTTTTAATAAATATATATTTTTATTGTTATTTATGTCTTTTACATTTTGTATTCCCCTTGGGTAGCCCACCACCAATTCACCCGTGATCCATCTCCATGGTCCCTTGTGTTCTTTTCTATTCCATTTTGTGCCCTTTTCCTTCCCTCCCTCCGCCTCTCCCCCCTCCCCCCACTGAGTGTCTCTCTCCCACCCGGCCTCCCTATAGTCCTGTTATAAGTGAAACCATTCGATATTTTTCTCTTTCTTTCTGGCTTATTTCACTGAGTATGATCCCCTCTAATTCCATCCATGTTGCTGCAAATTGCATGTGTTTATCTTCTTTCTGTCATGGAATGTTTTTATGCCGATGGAGAGAGGAACGATCACCACCCGTTGGAAGGCTGCACCCTGGAGTTGGGTCCCAGGCAGCACAGGCTGTCACAGCAGTACTTTATCTCCAGAAAAGCTGGTCCTGACGTGGAAGCTCCCCCACATCTTAGTCCAGGCCAGATTGGTGGCGTGGTTTGAGTAAGCAAATGGGTGAGCAGTGCTAAGTCCCTTTTTCTTCTCCACCCTCTTCTGCTTTCTGTCACGAAGCCAAGAGCAAGCAGGACCTACGAATTGAGCAAGACATCCAGATCCCTGGGAACAGCAATTTGGGGCTGTTTCTGTTGTGTAAGTCCCTGATATAATGTCTCTGCTGTTGAGATTTCTGTCTGTGTTACCATTTCCATGGCTCACTACTGATTAATGGTGTTTCCATGTGGCTGCATTTTAATTCATTAAGTTGCTTCTACTGCAGTTCACGTCACTGGGTCTTTTCCCTAAAAGAGCTTCCCCTATTCCTCTGTGCCCCAGGGGACAGCCCCTTTTAGATCCCACCTATGGAGAGACTTCCTCACGGTGGGAGTAGATTCTTCCGGTCTCCTCTGACTTCACTCTCTTGCTTTCTGCCAGTGACACCTACTTCACAGCACAAATGCACAAAGAGGGGAAAGTTCTTTCATTGGTGGCTTGTTTGGTTAAAGATGACTGAACATTCTTTGCTGCTCTTTCTGAAGAGAGGTGGTGTCTTAGGGACGAACTGGACCCACAAAATGCACCAGAACTGCTGTTTCAGGGCTTCTAAGCTGCGCTGAGAAGTCTCAGTTTTCCACCCTGCTCTCTTGGGCTAGCTCACTCTCAGGACATTTCTTCTGAACATTCACTCTCACCCCCCAGCACCGAGCTTTGAGACGCCCGATTGCCTAGACAGGCCATGGGCAGGCCTGTGGCAGTGGGCAGCTGAGCGCCCAGCGTCACCCGGCTGCCCTGTGAGTGAGCATGTGCGAGCTGACTGCATGGCCTGGGCCCTTCAAACCACAGAAATTTATTGTCTCTGTTTGGGGGCTGGAAGTCTGAGATCAAGGTGACGCAGAGTTGGTTCCTTCTGAGGGCTGGGAGGGGACGCTATTCCTTGCTTCTCTCTTGTTGGTTGTCTTTGGCTTTCCTTCCGCATCATACTGACTCCACCCTCACCTTCACATGGTGGTCTCTCTGTGTGTGTCGTCTCTGTGTCCAAATCCCCCGTCTTTATAAACACACCCGTCTTCGGAATAAGACCCCACCTTGCTCCAGAGTGACCTATTTTAACTTAGCTAATTACATCTGCAATGGCCAAATTTTCAAGTAAGGTCATATTCTGAGGTGCTGAGGGTGGACACTTCAGTATATGCATTTTGCAATATATGCAATACATGCGTGATCCAGTCTATGACAACCATTTTGTGTTTAGCCTGCTTAAACCTCCAGATGACTCCAGCCCCAGCCACCATTTCATTTAAATCTCCTGGGAGACCCTGAGTGACAACCGGCCAGCTGGCTCCGGTCAACTCAGAACCACGAGTGAGCGTGAGTAAGTCGTTGTTTTGAGTTACTGAATTTGGGGTGGTGTTTACACAGCAGAAGATGACTGTGATCTCAGAGAAAGATTAAGTGTAAGACTGGAAACACTGACTTTTAAAGATACTAAGGTTCCGAGTGGATCAGCCTTCATGCATTTTTTGGGGGGATGATGCCTAATATATACTAACTACGTAAGAATCAAAACAAAGTTCCTATGATTGGATGATTTAACTTGTTATTTTATTTTTTTATGTTGCAGAATGTTGGTTTATAAAACTCTGTAAGTTTTAGGAATACGAATTCACACCTCTTTAAATGATAATGCCACATACACCCACCACCACTGTTCTAATAACCTTTGTGCTCCCTGTTACTCCCCTCTCCTCACTTTACTCTCTGATCACTGTTTTGTTGTGAAAGTCTAAGAGCTGCTTTTGGTTTTGTTTGATTGTTTGCTTTGTTTCTTTATGTTCCACATGTGATTGAAATCATCTGGTATTTGTCTTACTCTGATTTACTGCACTTTGTGTAATCATTTCAAATTCCATCCATGTTGTTGAATATCAAGATTTCATCTTTTTTTAATAGCTACTCCTATTTCATTGTGTGTGTGTATATATATATAGATATACACATATACACGTATACATATATACACACATGCACACACATATATGTGTATATACATATAGGCACACATATGTAAATATACATATATACATATGTATATATACATATATGTATACACACACATCTTCTTTATCCACTAAGCTGTTTTTAGGACTTGGCAATTGTGAATAATGCTGCAGTGAACCTGGGGATGTATGTATCTTCCAATTAGTCGTTTCATATTTTTCAAATAGATACCTCAGCATGAAATTGCTGGATCATATGATTGTTCTGTTTTTAACTTTTTAAACTTTTGTTATTTTAGCAACAGCAGCATCATCCACTCTGTTGGCAACTCTGGCAGCTTCTTGCTTTTATTCTCAGTCTGATCACTAGCCCCTGAGCTACCCGTGAGGTCTGACAGACCCTGAAGGCAAGTGGACATCCTCCCAGGCCTGGGGCTCTGGCTGGAAGTCAATTCCTTGTTCTCTCAGCCCTTTTATCACCACCATCAGCTGCACAATCATCACTGTCAGCAACAGCTGCATAACTGCTGCTACTTGCATGGTTCTGGAACAGTCAGCAGGGCTTGGCTCTGTGACTACACCAGGTGGCAGGCTGGTATTGCTCTTTGGCCTTCCCTGATGTAGACACTGGGTTGTGTAGCTGTGGAGGCCGTGCAGCTGGCAGAGGAGCTGAGGCTTTGACCAGCCTCACCCCATGTGGGAGGGACCTGGAAACAAAATAGGGGGCCTTTTTAGGAATATAGTGAGGTTGGAACAAAGGACTCATGTTCTCCAGACTTCTCCGGGATGGCGTCATCAGGGCTGTCATTAGATGGGCAGACACAGGCGCCTCCTGGAATGTTGGTGGGTGAGCTCCACCTGGCACTCTGGTATCTGTGTTTAGATAACAGCAACAGTGCATCATTTTTCTAGCTGGTTCTCATCCTTCAGGGTCTAGGAGCAGCTTGTCTGGCCTCTCCCTGGTCTTTTCACTGTCACTAATTGATTCATCTCAGTTCTTGCCTAGGCATCCAAGCCTCTGGTGATACTTGGGCTACTTCCTGAGTAACGGTGAGCCACGTCATTCCATACCCAGCTCATGCCCTTTTCATGTTAGGCAGGGGACTGGAAAAGAAAGTGTTCTTGAGAGCCTTACTCATGTGCATATGGTCCAGAAGAGCTTGCAGCGGCACCTGTGGCAGCCACATGCCTTTTCTCCAGCACTGTCAGCCCTGGAATGTGGTGTCACCCTTCCAGGGTTATCTGTATTTTCCTGTGGCCCTTAGGTGACCTCCAGGCCCCCAGCACCAGATGATGTGGGAAGACTGCTGATGTGGTCAGTACCACCAAGTCACCCCCTCCAGGCACCCTGTGCACCAGAGACTTCACCACAGAGCGGGGTGATTCATCGTGGCCCTATCTTGACATGGGCGGGGGCGAGTTCAGACCTGCTGCTTGTGGCTTTGGCTGGCTTTGGGCTGGTGCATCATCTTCCTGCAGTGTTGCTGTTGCCTGTCATCATTGTCTTGTAAGTTTTATACATGTTAAGTAATATATACATATTTATGTGTCTCTACATATGAATATAAATATGTTACCTTTTAAACTGAAACCTGGCCAAGCTTTAAAAAAAAAAAACACATTTATTTGAGGCTTAAGGATTACAACTTGGAAGCACATTCAGGAGATCCTTGAAGTGTGTTCTCGGGACCTGGGGAAAAGGATAGGGCACAAACCTGCAAGGAATTTCCAGTTATATCTGTTTGGTGTAATTATGATTGGCATAGGCAAGCAAAGTCTTTGTCTACACATGTTTGGTTATTAATCTAATTTCTAAACAGAAAATTCTGTACCTAGCCACTGGTAAGTGTCCTTCTGGGATGATAGTGGTTTTTTTTTTAAGATTTATTTATATATGCATACAAGAACTGGGGTGTAGGCCAGAGGTGTGGGGGTGTGAGAGGATTCACCAGAGACAGAGTAGGGAGCAGAACAGGCAGATCTACTGAAGTACACTGCTGAGGGGAGCAGTGGGCGAGGCAGGAGAGGTCTGCTGCGCCATGTGGGAAGCTCCCTGGCCGGGGATTGAACCCATCCTGCGGTGGCTGCTGGTAGCTTCACAGTGCTGAGACTTAACCCGTTGCACTACCAGGGAGGCCTGATAGTGATTTTTAAAAAAAATTTTTTTGAAAGTTTTTTTTTCTTACTCTTGGAATGGGGATGTGTGAAAAACTGCATTTTCTTAAATGGTCTCATGGCTCAATTTAAAATGCCCTTCTCAATAATGACTCCATTTTGGGATCTTTCCTCCCACAGTATATACACATGTATATACTACATATATGCTCGTGTGTGTGTGTGTGTTAAAAACTAGAATAAGCACATAAGAAGCACTCATGTGCTCTCCAAAATGAACAATGTTAACATTATGCCACATTATCTTTATTTTAAGTATATAGTATCATACACTGTGTGTACTGGTGAATCCTTCCTTCTTCTCTTCATCCCAATCATTTCAGGATAGCAAGAGCAGAGCACTAAACTCAGCACCCAGAGGAAGGAGGTGGACTCTTATTTTACTTTGCATTTCCCTAAAGATCAGGAGGGTTGTCACCTTCATACAGTTACAAGGAGTGGCTAAGTTTTGTTGATTCTGCTTATTTTAGGAAGCAATTCCTTGCAGGGGAACTTCGGGCCCAGCGACACGGCTGTAAGGGAGAGTTTTGCACTTGAGTCCATCCTGCAGGTGATGGTTGTAGACTCTATGCTATCAAGGGAGACTTTTATGACTCAAGTATACTATATATATATATACACACACACACATACACACACATACATACACATGTGCATATACACACATGCACACATATGTATACACATACACACACATATGGTTGTCAATATATATGTATATAATCCCTCTATGTCTACAGCTAATCTATATCTACTCTATTCCCATGTATCTATCTAATGTGTAACTATATCTATACCTATATCTAATCTATACCTATATCTAATTTATATCTGTATCCATCTGTATCTATAGCCAAACCTATACCTAGACCTAGATCTTTACCTTCACCTATACCTAATCTATACCTATATCTGTATATTTATATCCCTATATTTATATATGTTTAGGCATAAGCGAGGTACAATTTATCCATTTCTCATTCTTTATATGAGAGGCATTTGGCACCCAAGACAGGAAACATGTCAGAAAAAGTGACAGAAACCATTGGTAATGGTATACATACATACATACATACATACATACATACATACATACATATATATATACACACACGTATGTATATATATGCACACATATCTATGTTTTCTTTAAATTATTGCAGTAACATTGGTTTAAAACATTTTATAAATTTAGGTGTACAACATTCTAACTCAGTGTTTTTATATGTTACATCATGATTGCCACCAAAAGTAGTTTGCATCCACCACCAGACATTTGACCCCTTTGTCCATTTCACCTATCCTCAACCCCTTCCCTTCTAGTTCTTTGCATTTAATTGTTTTTGTTGGTTTACTTTGTTTCTTTTTCTTTTTCATTTTTTAAGATTTATTTATGCATACAAGGGGCTGGTGAGAGGATTCACAGAGACAGAGTGGGGAGCAGAATAGGCAGATCTACTGAAATACACTGCTGAGGGGAGCAGCGGATGAATCAGGAGAGGTCTGCTGCACCATGTGGGAAGGTCCCTGACTGGGTATTGAAATCGTGCTGCAGTGGCTCTGGATAGCTTCATAGTGCTGTGACTTAACCCATTGTGCCACCAGGGAGGCCCTACTTTGTTTCTTTATGTTCTACATATGAATGAAATCATCATACAGTACTTGTCTTTCTCCATCTGACTTATTTCACTCAGCATAATACCCTCTAGGTCCAAATTATTGTGAAAATGCAAGATTTCCTTTTTTATTGCTGAGTAGTATTCCTCTGTGTGTGTGTCTGTGTGTGTGTGCGCCCGCGCATGCATGGCACGCGCACGCACGCGCACCTATCTAATCATACATCAATGAACACTTAGGTTGTTTTCATATCTTTGCTGTTGAAGATAATATTGTAATAAACATGGGCATATATCTCTAGCTAAATATCCAGAGTGGAATTGCTCAATCATATGGTATTAAATTTTTCTTTTTTAGATCTCCATTCTACTTTCCATGATGGCTACACCTATTTATATTCCCACCAGCTTATACAATGATTTCCTTCTCTCCATATCCTCCCTAATGCTGTTGCTTCTTATCTTTTAGATAATAGCCATTCTCAAAGGTGTGAGCTCATCACTCATTGTATTTTTGGGTTATATTTCCTTACTAATAAGAAATGATGAACGTCTTTTCATGTGCCTGCTGACCATCTATATGTCTTCTTTGGAGAAATGTCTATTCCGATCCTTTGGGCAGATGTCTTTGATTCAGAGAAATGTGGCTACATAGCTTCCTCAAAGTAAAACCCTTCTCTGTCTTCCAACTTGTCACCAGAGGCTTTTGTCACCAGAGACTGTTGAACACTGGGGTCATTTCACAGAGAAGAGTGGGAAATCATCCTGGAGTCACCCTGGTTACATGGTACCTGCTCATGGAACTTCTATAATCCCCAGGGCTGCTTGTCACCCCTGCACGCAGGTCCAGAGGGTCCAGCTCTAAGCTCACCTCTCTGGTAAGCAACTAACTAGAGTTCTGTGTGGCACTTAAAGATGTCTTTTCTCTCAGGGAACTATAAAGTAAAGTTGTATGATAAATTATGCTCCCCACACCCTGAAAATGGTTCCCGAAACTACCTATCAAGAAGGAAGAAATCGTTTACTCAGTCTGACTGGCCCCTGGGTGCTGGCATGACCACATCCATCTAGTGCCAAGAGAGCTCACCTCTGTGTTGGTGCCCCAACAGCTGGATCCTCTCTGCAGGGCTCAGGGTTCCACCCTTTCCTCCCCGGCCCCCTGCACAGAAGCTGGGAATGATGTCACATCTCCTGGGTGGAAATTGCTTGGACTAAGGTCTGGGTGTGGCCAGCCTGCCCTCTGAGGCCCCTTGGCTCCCGGCTCTCTCCCAGAACAAAGCACCCTTCCCCTCTGCTGCCATCACTTCCCAGTGTCACTGCCACCACACCCCACTTCTGCCAGGGCAACACTCCGCCCTGAATCACTGCTGGTGAGTTTCTCGGAGGGGTGGGGCTGTGGGGCAGGCGGGAAGGGAGGCAGCGGAACCTCGGTGACCCCATCTACAGACCAGTCTCACTGGAACCAACACCCTGATTTAAGGGCAGAGTTTCTGGAGGATTTAAATCAAAATGTTACAGGACAGCTGTAGAAAGGGGTGCCCATGTGTGGAGGAAGCTGGTTTATTTAGGGTGCAGGTCACCACTGTGTGGCCCACATGAAATGATGGTGCCTTGGAGCGCTGATCTTTCTCTTACAAAACCCACACGACTACGCCGACTTATCTAGGGAGACACAAATAGAGGTGCCCCATCTAGCAGCGTGTGTGTGTGTGTGTGTGTGTGTGTGTGTGTGTGTGTATACACACATGGGGGGTTAGCTACAACTTCAAACTGCAACTCTTCAGTTGCAAATGAGAGCAGTCTTGATGTCTCCTCACCCCTGCCTCAGGACCCTTTCTCTGTAGGGCAGGTCATTGCCTATAGAGGAACAGAGGAGGAGGGGAGGGCCCCAAGTCTGGTATTCTTTTTCAGGAGGGAGAGGTTTTGGAGAGAAAGATGGGAAGTGCTGCGAAATGAGCTCTCGTTTTGTACCATGGCTTTGGAGATACTCCTGTGTCCTGAGACTGAGAGAAGCATCTGTCCCACTGTCTCGGCATCCCTGGTCCCTGAACCAGGCCAAAGGCAGCACCTCAAAGGCTGAGGGAGTGCTGTGGGATCTGGGAGTCAACTGGACATACCAGGAAGACTGACTGAGAAGTCTGTCTGAGAACAGGGAATTGTGCTGTCCTCAGAGGGTGGGCCCTTGAGTCTGAGGTCCTCTTTCTCAGTTTCCCTCAGTAGCAGAGCTGTGACAGGGCTGGAGGAGGTGAGGAAATTAGTATTTAGGGCGTATCTGCTCAATGCCTTGAGCCTTTGTCCAGAAAGTTTTCCCTTGTAGTTGGCATCAGATTCCGGCACAGGAGGAAGCTTCTTGCAGAGGAAATGTTTAGGTTGAGGCTAAAACTACCTTCACCTCCCTCCCCTGCTGGTTCTCAGGTCTTTGAGTCAGGGAAAGAAGTTTGAGAAGGGATGGTGAAAGGTAGAGGAAGGGTGGAGTGAGAAGAGCTCAGATCATGGAAGTTGGCCAAGTTAGCCTCTGGGTGCTAGTACTTAGGTCTGGAAACTTTTCATAGACCTTTAAATCTGTTCCCAAAGAATGTGGGTCTGGTCTATAAGCACAGGAAGAGGTGGTCAGTCTCCTTAGGCATCAGGGAAATGCGGGTTAAAATCACAATGGCGTTCCACCACAAACCTACTGGAATGGTTACACTGAACGTGATTAGCCATAGCGACTTCTGGTGAGACCTGGGGGGTAGAGGGGAGCTGGATTCTTGCTCATTGCAGAGGGGATGTGAGGTGGCATAGCCCCTTTGGAAAACTCTTTATTAGTTTCTTAAAAATTTGGACATATAATTATGGAAAACAATTTGAATTTACCTTAAAAAATTAAAAATGGAAATACCCTACCAACCCAGCAATCCCATTCTTGGGCATTTATTCAAGCACATGATACCATCAATGCAAGAAACTATATTCTCTTTAATAGTTATTGAAGCAGAAGAGGTGACGTCATCAACATGGCGGTGAAGGGACGCTAGTATCAACTCTCCCAAAAGACAAGCCGCCTATAAAGAGACATCAGCCAAACCCAGAGAAGATCCAGAAACGCTACATAAATCTAACACCCTCACGGGTGAGTAGAACTTGGAAAGAAGCTAAAAAGACTGACCAAGGAGAAGAAAGAACCACCAGATCCCC